>JAOPUG010000042.1:5934438-5952066 GCA_027564375.1 Micropterix facetella | reverse complement strand
TGTCGCACGCTGTATGGCATGTTCTGGCATAAGTCTAGTCATGTTAAAATGGCAAACCAAACTGAGCATTAGTCAGCCGTCAACTGTCAAATCGGCTGTCGCTGGAAAAAATGTTGTCAATATAAAAACCAAACCTCTAAAAAAAACATTCTATATAAAACACGTTTGTGTTTATGTCTGTCCGTTACTTGATTTCAAAATCTGAAGAACACTTTGTGTTTTATTCGTCAATGGGAAGAACTAATTAGATTTAGAGATTCGTACCTAAACTGAATCGGGTATCCGTTGCCTTGACCGTGAACATTACACTGTCCAAGAGCAGAAGGATATCGTCTGTAGTGTCCAGCACTTCAACTTTAGAAAATCCACCTATCTCTGTTTCTACCATAAATATTCTCAATATAATAAATATCCATTTCATTTCCGCTTTAAAATACCGACGTTTGCCGTTTGGAGTACTGCATTCAATACAGAATTAATGGGTGAACCCATTTCAAACCGAACGACGGATTTTATCCTCGCTGTCATATTGTGACTGTTAAATATTTATTATATTAAAATATATGTCATCACTTAAGTCTTTACTACCAATCGGTAGACAATATAATGGCAAATAAACATGTAATGAGAACACCCCTTGAAATTATAAAATATATTCATTTCACTAAAAGTAAGCGAAATTTTTGAATGACTCTTTTTCCAACCCCAAAACGAAAAAAAGCCTATATTAAATGTAGTTTATTTTATATCACTAGAAAGCCTAATTTAGGGCGTATTAATTTGTGATCGGCTGTATTTATATATATATAAAATATGCGTATAAAATAACTCGAGCGCTCGCGCCAACATAGGTCAAACAGACATGTTCGCGGTCGGCGTCTGGAGCAGCGAACGATTAGCTTCCATTCAAACAGACGATCATTTATCCATAATGTCACGATTTTCTTTTCTTTCTTCAGGTTCAGAAAGAATTCTTGAAATCGGACTACCTATTTGGCATGCTACAAACGCTGAAAGGCTTAATATATAATAAATTGTAAGTGCATCAACCGATTTGAAATATTCTTTCAGCAATCTATTTTATTCATCGATGTGAAGAGCAAATTTCCGAAAAAAAACTCTCAATGAGCGTTTTCATTTTTTTCGCAATTTTGTTTTGATTTTCAATAAGAAAATTTTCTTGTATCTTAAAACATACTTGTACGTTTCAACTGACTTCTGTTTTCGCTGAAATTGAAAACAAAACTATACCAAATCCGAAAATTTAGTAACTGTTGTATTAGAATGCAATTCCGCCTACCAAAGTTTCGATATCATTATAGTTTTCATGATTCCATTTTATGTATATATCGCACACCAAAAATTCGTCTAATTCCTAACTTTTCACTTTCTTGGGGTTCAATTTCTTAATTTTTTTATGTAATAGGATGTAATCCGATTTTTTCGTCTTCTTTAGTGTATTCGTGACTTTGGATGTGCTTCGTAACTTTTTTATTCTTATAAAAGATATCCGAAATCATATACTTAGGTATATCTTATTATTTTTATATGGATTTTTTTGGCTATGTCATGTAATAAATGATTATTATACTAAAAACCAAAGTTATACAGACATTTTGCTGGATATCTGCTCGAGTACAGCATAGAGTAAACAATAACTAACCTCTATTATAAGTGCTTTTTCAATAAATCTGGCGGTGTGAGGGTGTCGTCTAAAATAATTGACAAAATGTTCTTCCTATTAAAACCTTGATATTGCAATGATATTTAAATTGAATTAAACGTTGACATTCAAAGTTAGGGATTTACGAAATATGCTAGGCAAGCGCACAATTAAAATGGCATACATTGCGAGACGATATTATACTATAGCATTATTGAGTGGGGACGCTGCGCGAAGACCATGCTACAACCTCTATTCATAGCGTAAAAATCAATGTTAAAATATAAACATTCTATAGAAATATTATAACTATCATATTGTGAAAAGGTTATCATATCTAAGAGATAATTTACTAGGCATATGTCCCACCCGTGAATATGGAATGCTCCATATACATCTCAGAGGTTTCATGATTTCATCCTACTCGGCTGCGGGTAAAACTGATAAGTACCTAGGTATTTAATAAAATACTTGAAAATAAATAAACAAACCATTTACTTCAAAAAATCTAATCTCATTATTTAACGCAATATAACACATTAAAATCACATGTTAGAGTCGCTATGCATTTATATGAGCTCGTGGTTTGTGTTTTTCAGGTGGAAACATTTGGTCAGATTCCAAGCGTATTCTTCAGAAGTTGGCGCGCGAGGTTCAGCTAAGCATTCCTTGACGGCGGCCTCCACCTATAGCAATAAAAAGAAGCATTAGAGGCTGGCTGGTATTGGAGCAAACTCATTAGTGCAGCATTTGATAGATGCAGAAATTGATTTTCTCTAAGAGTTATCATTTCCAGACCAGTTTCCCAAAGGAAGCCAGAATTGCCTGTGTGTGCCTGTTATACCAGCGCCTCATTTGTCAAAAGTCACTTATTCGCGATATGCTTTTTACTCATACGTTAAATTTGTCTTAAACCACTAGTACGTTTTTAACAATTCACCATTGACACTGACCGATTCACTCTGTGATTTTCAGTTTTCAGAAGTTACAATTTTGCACAAGTGAAAATGACCTCAAATTTTCCCAGATTTTAATATTTAATATTTTATTACTTTAAATTGTTAAAATACTTTTTTTTAAAATTTTAATATTTTAGTTTATCTAGTCACCTTGTGACTCTCTTGCTCGCATGATTAATTTAAAAAACGGCCACCTTTCACCCAAAACTATTTTGTCAGCATGTACGAGTTCAGTACATGCTGACAAAATGTACAGTACGAATTCAGTACAAAATGGAACAACTTCTTCGAGACGTAATATATTACGATGCCTATTGAAAGATTCGAATAGTCATTTGTCCTACTGGAGGTGTGTCCATTGCTAGGGGCGAACCCGCCACTCAAGGTGTTATAACGACTGTTGTCGTCCTTTTTCCCCTAGGATAAACGCAAAGACATTGCACCACAACGCCTCATTGCGAGGCACTGGGAAGTACCACCTAGTGGCCTTCCGTCTATGACTATTATAGAATACAGCCGCAGTCAAAGTTCACAGCCACCTTTCCAGGATAAGTTTCTCTTCGGGGAGGCTACCTGATAGGAGCTAAAACGTGAGTTCGGCCAACTTTAAAAACACAACTGCACGGAAGTATTTGGAACCTTTAGAACCATTTCTACTACTGATCCTACTATGTACAATTTTATCAAAAACCATTAAAATCCTCAATAATTTCTCGGCCCCAATCATTTGCGATATTTTCCCGGTAATTCTTCTCAGTCAATTTTCAGTTTTTACTACATTTTCAAATTTCAAACATCATGCACACTATATTTACTTGTGACTATTTTTTGAGAGTAGGGAATATTTTTCACGATTATAATATAAATCAACCAACCCATTGTAGACAATTTGTAACTGCAGGCACTTTTACTTGTGAACTTTAACAACGGGCCCAGAGTTTCACCGAAAAATTGAAGAATCAGAATATATAATTACGGTCATCACTTACTCACTAACTGATCTCGGGGAAGTATGGCGGGGAGGGGGCGTCGCAGTAGACGTTATGTCGGGGGGGCTGTAACATTCGAAATTCGATCTATTTGACGGGCACCTCAGTCGCGCAACAACCAACTACTGTTATATAAGAAATCAAATTCCTTTCATTTAACAATTATAAGTAAAAATTATTATCTGAAAGTCTTACTTGATTGGAAGAAAATCTTTTTCGTAAGGGACCTCTTTAATACAATTAAATACATCTTTACCTGATTATAATGAAATATTTCATTTTCTGCTTATTTATATCAATTTATCACAAAAGCAATGAACCTCCTCTATTTAGCCTATTTGTACAATTAGAACGTCGTTTTGTTGTTCGTTGTCGTTAGGTGTCGTTTCATCAAATCGAAAATATTAAAAGGGATGGGAAATAATTTCTTGGTAATGGAGACTGACTTAAAGGCGAATAAAAGTGGACAAAAATTCAGTAATGCTTTGAGCGGACAAATCTCAAAGGAAGGCGACATGGAACGAATAGAGAAAAAGTGAAACTTTTCAGTAAGGCTTTGAACAAGCAGATTATGAAAGGAGTTATAGATAGATGCGTAGTTGTGTTTAACAAAACTGAAAAGCAGCAGGTGCGGCACCTTAACAATACTAAATAATTAAAACATTACTAAATATTTAAATTCTTAAAAATTTAAGTAGTTGGATTGTTCTGGTACCTTCTTCGTTTCTTTATAGAATTGATTTAGAGTACCCTTTTAGAGAACCTAATCCAGCGAATTAGATCCAGTAGCTTTTTAAGCTCAGAGGGTTTAATTTCTTGAGGGTGGGTTTCTGGAGGGAGGTTTAATTTCTTCAGAAGATTGCCTTCAGGGTTGAATCTTTTCAGTTTCACTAAATATAAAAGCCTCTAACATATACCCACATATAATCATCACTTATGAGTAGAGTGAATACAATCCCAACTGTAGAGAACTCATAATAATATGGGCACTGATTCGAGTACTGTTGTCCAATTAAGGCGACGATATATGTAAAAAATGTCATACAAATCTCATAAGAATATATTATGCAAATGCGCTGGATGGAGACGGCTCGACGAATTTGTATTAGAAAATTAATAGAAACGTGCTGTAGAAAATATTATTTTTAAAATACACTAATATTTTATTACAAAAAAATATCGATGGGACTGAAAATTTAATGTATATGGTTTATGTAAAAATACCAAAAAAAACGAATTATAAGTAAAATTTAATAGTTAATATGGATGAAACAAGAAAAACTGTATTTTTTTTTACTCAGTGCCAGTATACTTTAAAACTATTGTTGAAATATCTTAGTATTTTTTTGAGCTTCTTAGTGTGAGAGATGGATTAAAAAAATCTAAAATAAAAATATCCTGTATAGTTCCCTGATTTTTTTTCTCAATTTTCCAATTCTTTTTGAAAAATCTGAAATAACTATTTACTTAACAAAGGTACCGTGAGTTATGATATTATTTCAGTTGGCTAACATCATCAATCAATTCACTACAATGATTAAAAAAATATTTAAAAATGTAATCGTCGAAATTTACATACAGCATCGCCTTGACTCCACATTTACCTTTTCTTTATTGGCGTCCTGAGGCAATTTGGCATCGAATTCGGCCTGCTGAAACTCTCCATTCGCATCCAGAATTCCAATTGCTTGCAGTATGCACAGCGAATGCTTCTTCATCGCTGGATCTGTCGTCGACCAGTCGCCAGCCTTCAGCTTCATCAAATCCTCTTTTGCCACACCGCTCTCAGCCATACACTTCTCGTTATGCGCCCTCAGCTTTGTCTTCTGCTCTTCGTTCAGCTCGCCCTTTTGAAAGAAATATTGTTATTTAATGGTTTCTGATCCTGGGGGTGATTTTTGAAAAATATTGCATGTTAAATTTGTCTATGACCCATATACATCAAAAGGACAATAGAACAATGCTATTTTGTTTTAAAAGAATCACTTCCCTTCACCCAAATATATACGTTGGGTCTAACTGTTATAACAATAATTGTTATAACAGTGAATAAGGGAGTGAATAGGATGATGAGAGACCTTTAAGAAGTATCGTCCCTCTTTTAGGCAAACTTTTAAAATGCCTGAAGTTTTGAAAAAAAATGGGTTTCTTTTTTATTGACGGAAAAAAAACTCAACTTTTTCTGCAGAAAACGAATGTTAGCATCTTGTTTTGATATTGATGTTGAAAGGTTAATGGTTGAGTATAGGAATACAAGGATTTTTGGAATAAGGGAGAACGCTGACCTTTAGGAGATTTCATAAAAAGTCAAATCATCATATTTTGTAAGAATTGAGCTCTGCTTTAAATTCATCGGTTTAATAATATTTCTTTGCGTTGTTTCTGCCATGTTTTATTGCAATCTGTATATTGTATATCAATTAAATACTTCACTAGATACTTAACCGATTGAGTACGTTCTTGAATCAAATCTATTTATTTATTATACACTATATGCACATTTTTATACACTATATACACATAGCCCAACCAATTTACCTTGATAATTTACAACATGACCTTGATTTATGACCTTGCATGACTACATACGTGACTTATGTAGTTCTAATAATTACCAATAGTAAGAGACCAAGTTTGCAGCTTCGAAAGCTTCAAGCAAGATGCGCAATGCCCAAAAAAACATCATTTTTTTTACACTGTTTTGGGTTTTGTTCTATATCTACTATATTATGCGTTCTATATATTATAGAAAGAGTTATACTACTCTAGGTAGATTTTTTGACCGTAATTTGATGTTTCAGATCGACTAGACTGTGTGTCATCCGCGTAAGAGGAATGCATCAGCACAGACAGGCAGAGAAACGAAGTCCACCCGGATAGGTAGACCCAGCAGGTCGTCGAACATAAATTCTAGTGTTGAGTCGGGGACAGATCTCTGGGGGATATAATATAGGTATACAAAAAAAAAATTGCAATTTTCGAATTACGAAGCAAAATATAATCTCATACGCGGTTTACAAATGTGTACTTGACGCGAACGTATCAAAATAAATGTAAAAATATCAAAATCAAAATAAATAAATACTAAAAATTCGCTGAAGTATCAGGTGACGATCGCTGAAGTATCAGGTGAACATACTCGCTGCGGTGGTGCGTGAATACATGATTACGTCATTCGCCATGCTTCAGGAACCTGCGTGCGAGTGAGACACAGCGCTGCAATCGGTATCGCCCGAGATGCTTAAGGACGCGAGCCCACGCCTCGTCAACTTGCATGAGCGCCTAATATCGACGCGGATAAATGACTAGCCACGTGTTTAGTGTAGATAAAATTAGATGGAGATTTTTTGAAATCGGACGTAGTTCGTGCATAGTAACAAAACCTCGCAGGACTGTAAGAAGACTTGGCCTCCTCGGGACTAAAATAAAGTGAATGAAGATTGGAAGATATTTTCATATTATTTCGGCCACCTAAGTGGCCAAATGTTGAAATCCTGCTCAGTTTTGTTACTATGCGATGACTCGAGTTAACTAATTCATCTTCATTGAGGGAGACATTACAGGAGTGGCACAATGGCTCTCTCGTAGTTTATGTGCTATGTTCAGGTAGTTTTTTTAAACTACTCTGAACATCACAATATATTATACATACATACAAGAAAATAATCATATGAGCAGAAGTTTGACTAACCCTTGGGTTTTTTCCTGCCTCAATTTATTTTTGAAATTATTTACATTTTTTCTTCTTTTAAATTATTGATTGAATATTGAATATTTCATTACCTTATGTGTAAGATATGCCATCATTTAGTGCAGTGATCTTTGCAATAGATTAATATGATTATTTTCATTGTTTCAGACTGTTATTGTTTTGAATATTTGACTAATTGTTATTGGTTTAGAATATGACAAAACGTGAAATATTAATGTACTTTAAACCCGTAACTCTATTAATCGCTAAGGTTCCTTTCGAGACTTCCTTCTTTCTGATTAACGTTTACTCGATATCTAGTAACATCTCGATTTTCTAGATTTGAAAATGTATAAAATATTGGTTATCGCTGTTCGGTTATTATTGTTGAAGCCAATACTGCTATCGTCATCATAACTTCACGCGTTAGCGTGATAGTCTTCCTGCAAGGTATTCGTTGCCTCCACCGCTAATCTTCTTCGGCGCTCCCGTAACTCTCTCGATCGCTTGATGCTGGTACTTTGTAGGTATTTGGATTCCTCTCTAGACGCTCTTTCTTTGATTGCCATCTACTTCAATTTTTTTCATCTATAGTATTAATTTTATTTATGCCGAAATTATTTAAAAAAAATGATTTTTCAAATTTGAAGATTTATAACATATTGGTTATTACTGTTAAAGCCAAAATCGCTTCAACTTTTAGTATCATTCCATTTTCATCGACATATCGATTGTCTGCTTTGTTGACGCGTTCGCGAAACAGACTGCCTGCAATGTAAACTTACCTACCCCTATATTTTCGCTCCTTTCTTTTTCGCCCGACATACCCAGAGATTGGGGCCTAACGGGGCCGTGCAGTTCGGGCCCTAATGGCCAATTTTGTGTTATCATGGTCGGCCGACTCATCATGATTCAACACCTATCCAGTAGCCTCCTCGAAGAGGGACTAATCCGGTGACCCCGCTATGCAGTCGGTTCTGGGGGAACACCTCGGGCGGCCCTGGACGGTTGATGTATTAGCAGGTTTACCGGTCTTACTCAACTAACAAATAGCCGTGGGCATCTGGAAACGCAACGCGACCTAAGATGTGCCAGTAGCTGCCGACCTGTTATCGCTTATCCTTAGAAACGACCCGTGAATCACCCGATCTCGGCTGATCATTGCCGAGTAAAGGACGCCACGAGTCTGCGATATTTCCGAGTCACGGAATGTCGCGTTATTACGAAAGGTAGAGATGTTACCAGACGGGAGGTCGGAGAAATCGGGCCACATCTGGAAGTGAGGGCTTGAGATGCCCCACTGGGCTTGGAAATCCCTGTGCTTCGCGGAGAGGAATTAGACTCTCCAGGGCTGTTGGTGACGTTGAGTACGTGGATTATATTTGTCAAAATTTTCTGCGTTCATCTCGGGGTGATAGAGCGATAAAGTTCTTTAAAACGCCTCGGGGTGACAGGTTGGCCCGAGTATTAATCTTAAACCCAACTATACCCAGATATATATCGCCACAATAACCTAATTAGTTATAATCCTTCACGTATAAGCTATCTGTCTTTAGTCAATTGGTTGCTATCGGTTTATTACTCATCGAGTTATCGTCTCATACAATCTGTTATGATTTCGTTATATTGTAATTTATCACAGGGCTACCGAACTGAATTTAGAAAAGTCTCATGTCCAAAAAAACAAGTGTATAACTGAAAGTAATTTTATTATGACATAACGAGGAAGAAATATTACCTAGATAACACGTATATGACTTAGTATAAATTTACATCATATCGATGTCGGGATAGCCATGATGATAGGGGTCTGGGTGGATCATTCCTGGGTTTCCCCAGACGGTGGTGCCAACGTCAACGACTGGGCGCATCATTCTGGCGCGTGGGTCCATAGGGTGTACTCCATGGATGCCGTCCAAACCATGACCCCAAATTCCCTCTCCCATCATGTCGAGGTCGTCCCTCATCCAGGGATTCCCAATATGCCTTTTATCCCTTTGATCTGCGAAGGCGCAGGCGACGAGCAGCATACATAAAGCAATCTGGAATAAAATATTAGAAATATTCAATATAAAATATTTTAAAAGTGAGGTTCAAGCTTGAAAATACAGGTAGATGGTCAATGCTGCGGTCGAACCTGCTATATCAGGACGTTATAACGATCGTTGTAGCTTGTAACCCTGAGATTTATCGCAACGACTCTCATGAGCGCCAATTACAGTCTTGGAAAGACTACTAATTGACTACTGCATGCAGTAGTCAACGAGTCGGCATCTACTAATCTTCCGGTACTTTACCAGATACACACTGCTTTTACAGAATGCACTGCTCAGAGTTTCCCCGAGGTAATTACTTCATTGAATTCACCTCTTCGAGGAGGGTCTCTGATGCACGCTAAACCATGATTTATACCGGCCGTAAAATTTTAAAGTAAACGAGTCTAAGCTGTATAGAACAAATGAGTTCCAATTGAAGATAGGTTTCGTTGTGATGGTTTGTGGTATACATTGTTAACAACTTCCATCATGAATTCCACGCTTCTCAGCCATCAAAGCCTGCCAATCTGTAACTTCGGCTGTTGTTAATTAATAAACCATGAAATTGTTTTGCCCTCTAGATTGCAACCGAACTTTTTTATAATGTATAGAAATCACATATTTGATTACATAAGGGGCCAAGTTTTGTATGCATATGCTGTGGCACCGGAAACAAGGGAAAAGAGGGTATTATTGTACGTAGCTATTTTGCTAGGAGTATGAGAATTATCATAGTTCATTTATCATATTACTAACATGGGTACACTGAGAAAAAAAAAACAAAGATGGGAGCTACTTAAATAACGATCTTGCAGACTAAAATAATGGCTAAACAAGGACACGCCAGTCGTCAACTGTTCTTGTAGCGCCAGAATTTAATAGTTTCCTTTTAATGTATTACGTAATATATAATTTGTCTGCTGGCTTAATTAGCTAGTTCTTGGAGGTTTTTAAAAATAATACATTAAAATCAAATCAAATCAAATATTTTATTGTTGCAAAAATCTTGCTTACAGTTACAAAATAACAAAACCTAACCTAACTGGATCGTACGAGACGTCCGCACTAAGGTAGATTTATTACAGTTTGTTTGGATAATAATGGAAGAATTGTGTGAAACCAATTAAAAGTAAAACACTGCGACAATATAATTACAATTCTTAAACTCAATGAAATAAGTAAGTGTACAAGAAATTAAATTAAAAATGATAGAGTTCTATAGAAATATTTCTGGAAATAAAATATATTCTATCAAAATTAAATATTAAATTACAATTAAAAACGTTGTTATCAGCAAATCCAAGGTTATTGATGAGAGTGCCATTTACGAGAATACCTATATTTAAGTTCCTAATCATTTCTCTGAGGATTATTTCTGAACACACATATATTTGAAGAGCCATATTACCTTCATATAAATAAAAATAATCAGAAGAGATTACTTACGATAGCCTTCATTGTGATGTATTACTTCTTCAAAGTATTTTATCGAAATAGAATTTGTCATATATTTATTAATCCTTATATATCCAAAATCATGCTAGAAACAGGATCGTATCAACGAAAAATAAACCAGAACAACTACTCACTCGAAAATTAATTCAACAGTAAAAAAAATATAAGTAGATCGGATAACAGAAAATTCTACATAACAACAAACTTTAAAACAACTCATATCGCTTTATGTAATAAAAAAAGCTAGTAGAAGTAAATTAAATAACATTAATGTAGTCTAAAACTATTGCCATGTCGTTTTGCGAGTTTTTTTAAACATTATTTTGGTAACCATTATGGCTATTTCCACATGGGCAGGTGTCATATGCCAAACGCTAAAATATTACATCGCTTTATCTACCAAAATAAAAGGTATAATCACAAATGATTCAATTGTACAATTTTATTTAATAATATTTTATATTTCATGACAAATACTAGGAATTTCTCCTAGTATTTGTCATGAAATATATCGATACGAATGAGCCAAAATGGCTTTAGGATTTACAGGTTATGATATTGAATATAACATATCCATCCATCAATTTATATGTTAATAAGTCGATGTACCTTCTAAAAGGGCTGAAGAGATTTTAAAAATCTTTTATTTTTCAGTAAATTTCAGCAAAAATTAAAATAGAATAAAAAATGAAATAATGAAATGTTTCGATTTTTCTAAAACATTTTTCGACTTATTAATTATTCTTTTGGCGATAAGTACTTGAAATGGGTAAAAATCGAAAGCGTTTTTTAAAACATTTTCACCACCCAATTCCATAGCATTCAGAAGTGTAACAAAAATGGAAAATTAAGCATAATGTACGCTAGACCTTTATTTACTTATCCGTATATAATTTAAAGATACATAATTTAAAATGTTCCAGTAATTGCGATTTTACGAAGTCATGTTTTGCTGTGCTGGCTCTTAAGAGCTTAGGTCGTTTAGTCAACTGTTGGAAACGTCTCAAATATTTAATTTAACTGCTTCGGGATTCTTTATTATGAAGTTCGTTTTTTAGTGTTCCGTACCAAAACGTACAAATGGAATCCTATTGGTGAGATTCGGTCGTCTGTCTGTCCGTCCATCGATCGGGATGTACGTCACCTTCGAATATCCTCGCCAGTTTTAAAGCTATTAACATGAACATTGAAATACTTATAGAACCCGCATCTTGCTAAAAAGTAAAAAAAAAATGTGATTGATAATTTATTAAAAGCAGCCAAATGCAATGGATAAAAGAAATTGGATATTATTTGAACATTTTATTTTTATTTATATACTTAGTCCATAGTAAAAGTTTCTGGATTCTGATAAAGTAAAGCATTTATAAATGGTTCCGTGTAGGCTTTGGCTTTAATGGCCGCTAGTGAGATTTGGTCGGCTCAACTCGCAGGGCAGCTCCGGTGAAACCGCTGTGGGCAGATCTGGGGACGGAACCTCGAGCGAAACTGGACTGCTGACGCACTGGTCGGTTTTCCGGGCGTGTTGTTAATCGACTGAGACCCGGAGGGGTCTGGGAATGTATGTTCCCTAAGACGCGGAGGTAGATGTTGACCTAATGTCATGTATCCTTAGAAACCACCCGTTGGCGACTCGATTTCGGGTGAGTACGCCGAGTAAAGGGCGCCTTGGGTCCGCGAAATTTCTGATTTACGAAATACCGCGTTATTACATTAGGTAGATGTCATGCAAGCGGCGACTTCGAGCCCGTAACTAAACGGGTGGATGGAGAAATCTTTCTAAATTTGGAAGTCAGGGGGCGAGGGTACCAGCTGGATGTTTTTGTTTAATGCCTTGCCGTAAGGGTTGGACTCTGATGGGCAGTGGCAGAGCTTGATACGTGGATTTGCATCGTCAAGATTTCATTACATTCATCTCGAGGCGATATATAAATATAGTTCTTTAACATTTCCTAGGTTGGCGGGTGCGCTAGTAGTATTGATCTTCTCAACCCGGTATAGGGGATGCCTCATCAGTTTCACGTTTGAGGTTTTCAAAAACGCCGTAGTCATATTAACGGAGTGAGCGAATGAATTGTCGTGATGGAGGACTACTCTGCTGCGAGGACGCTTTTCACGAACTTTTTCTAAAATACTAGGAAAGGAAATGTTAACGTACTAATCTGCAGCTACTGCTCTTTTGTTTTTTAATAAAATTGTCGTGTAACGTCTCGTCTTGCTAAATAAAGAAGCAACCATCATTTTACCACTGCTTCGAGCTTTTTTGATTTTCATCGACAAATCCTCCAAAGGAAAGACCAATTCCGCCGATTGACTCATTCTTTCAGGTTCATAACAATAGGCCCAGCTTTCTTCTCCTGTCGCCATATCATATACCGCTAATGATTGCCCACCGTCGTATTTTTTTACCTTTTTATCATACCACTCTTCACGCTGTCGTTGTTGTCGTTTGTCGCCGGCAGACCTTCGCTTGAATTGTCTTGGAGATGAATACGTCCATGTTTGAATTTAATATACCAGAAGGAAAAAGACGTACGAGATGGGTCTTCATCATCAACCGCCAATTGAAGTATTTAGCAACCTTCTTGTTGACTTAAACCACAGCGAAATTCGTAAAAATTTAGCTTCGAAAATTTTCTTCCCTTTAATCCGTCGTTAGATAAAGACGCAATTTTCAAGATGGCGCTATAAAAATAAAGATATAAAAAATAGAATTCGTATCCTTGTTCAGTCACTCTCTTTTCCTGGCAATATTTTCATATGTTATCTACTTTTCATCCCTAGTATTGGCCAAGACAGGCTGATTTCTTTGTCGTGAGACATGACTAATAGCAATCGACATTCTGTTCACCTTGTCTTTTCATTGAGATTGTGTGGCACCCATAGTCCAAGCTTTAACATTTTCCCTGGCTTCTCAAGTTGACTCCACATAGTTGGTCGAGATGTACTGAACTTGTCTGCTAATTGTCGCGTTGTTTGGCGAGGGGTTTTTTATACCAAAATTTCCAATTGGTCGTCGTCCACATCAGAAGACCGGCCCGGTTTTGGTTCACCTTGAAGCATCATAACTCCGGAATGGAATTCAGTGAACCAATTACACGATGTTTTTTCACTTATTACTGCACTACTATAAATATTGAATATTTTTCAGCCGTTGCCCTGTCGTTGTTTCCAAGTTTAAACTTCCACATCTTAATATGTCTTGTGGCAATTATCACGTCCTTAGTAAAAGATGCGGTCAGATTTCTCCGACCTCCCGTCTGGTAACAGGTTCATAGTCGCATGCGCGGTCTTCTACCTTAAGTAAGCGGCAATTCCTCACTTGAATATGTTTCGGATCCGAGGCGTCCTTTACTCGGCTTTCCCCCTGAGATCGGGTGGCCAACGTATCATTTCTAAGGAAAGATAGTTTAAGGTGTCTAACTACTCCCGCTTCTTATGTTCCATTATGCATCCAAACTCCCCCAGCGTTATGGAGCAAGGGCCGGCAGTATTTAATGATCTAAATAGGTTAAGAAATCATGTATATTCTTGGATGTCTAAGTCTTGGAATGAATAAATAAATAAAAAATATGCCTACTGGTATCTTTTTATAATTTCAATTCTTATTTATAATTAAATAAATTATGCCATTTCGTACGTAACCGCCTCGGAAATATGTTTAAGTTTTTATGGAACTAGACTGCATCGTAGAAAGGCGTTTTTTTATTATTTTTTTTTATCCACAAGGCTGGTGTCTTTTTGGGGAACTCGCCTTGTTGCTTGACAATATCTTTGAAACGCTCCGGGTTCGCCCGTAGCATTTGACAATCACAATTGTATAATTTATTATACGTACATAAAATAGAAACTCCAGATAATCGTTCCTGAGATACTGAACTTCTACGGTATTTTTTTTTAGCTTCAATTTCGATAATTATAAAACAACAGGGAAGCTAGAAGACCAAGTAGTATTTTGACAAATTATCTTTGGAAAAATGCACCGAAAGCTGATTCCATCAGAATCCATCAGATCCCTATGACGTAAATATTTTGACACACATGACACGTATGACACGTATGACACGTTTGACACAATATTTGGTTACATAAATATTTTGACAAATGGCAAAACCCGTTTTCATTAACATTATTTAAAATATTGGGACTAAAAACATTAAATTTGTTTAAAACTCGTTTAAAAGTTTCAAATCTTTCTTTCAGCTGAGAAATAAGTATATCTGGAATTTTTAAATATACTTCTGTCATAAACCTTTTTTCGGCATGTTCGATTCTTTCATATCGACACAGTCAAAGTGTTGTTATGAGATACAACATTTCATTTCGAAAATGGGGATCTGTTCCTTCAGCACTACGGCGGCAAAATTCCGAGATAAAACAGAAAACTCCCAACTGTATTTTGGATGTTTCCTCCCTGCTCTAGGATGACGGAATAAGGTGAGATGACTGTGAACCGCTCGGGGATACGCGCTCGCGACTCCAACGGCCCTGGAATAAAACCCATACTTAACTGGAATATTCATCTATTTCAAAAACTAGCTTATAGTCCATTTTTAAAGAACTGATAATAATTTAATTTCATTATTAATTTAGTCACCACGGTTATTTCATGTCATTTTACACCAGCAATAATTTCATCAGATTTCAGGCATAATAACGAGAAAAAAGTTTTAAAAGCTATCGACGTAAACAACTGATAAAAACCAGAATCATTGAACTGGTTTTAGTCAATCTAGATTCGTTAGTTTTTTTATTCGAAAATGAATTACATAATAGAACAAAGAATAATAAATACGGACTAGTTTCTGTTTGTTGCTAAGTAATTAAAGATTTCTGGTTTGTAGTTCAATCCATCTTCTGCCTTTATCCTCATCTCATTCATTGATGAAATCATAGCAATTGGAACATAAGAAAAAAATCCCCGCAATAATATAACTAAACTGCTTTTAAGTTAAACAATATTGGGGATGATATGTGTAATCAAATTATATTATTTTCGTTTCACTGAATAATTTATAGTTTTTTTGGTCCAGTTCTGACATTGAGAATTTTCCCTAGATCATCAGAAAAAAACTTATTTCTCTTGAAGGCTTTCGTAGGGATATTCCCGTTTGTAAATAAACGAAAAGTAATCGTCTTCCGATATTTTGAATTGGTGATTATGCGTAAAGGAGCCAGCAAGCGAAAACATAGATATGACAAATGAAAAGTGTATGAAGGAAGGTATCGATATAAACTTTCATACTTCTTATAATCAGTAATTGAAAATCATACAAGCGAGCAAACGAACAAGTAAATGAGAAAGCGAATACGCTATTTGGAATATTTATATTAAAGACAGATGGTACTCTTAATAGAATAGGTACCTATGTAACCAAGATTGTACTTGATATTGTAAATCTGTCCTGCCGTTGTAACACAAATAGCTCAAAGGACAAGACATTCTTTACGGTTATTTATCGTTAGTTATAGTTAGTTAGTAGTTCCTTTTTTACTATTCAAAATGTTGGATTAAAACTTCCAGGTTGACAAATGTTATAAACCAAGATTGCGGATACTTATCTGAATGAACATATCTGGCTGAAATGCAATATATCTACTTGTAAAATTTGCATATGCGCTTTTAATTTTCTGAAGAATGATTAATAGATTTTAGATTTCACTTGAAGGCGATTACGTCGATGAATATATAGTGTGAAGTGCAAACCAAAAGTTGGGTCACATATCTAAAGAGAGAGCCAGTACGAAAAACAGACTATAAATTCTAAATCTAAAAATCGATATTCAACGAAGTAATCGCCTTCAAATAAAATCTAAAATCAATAAATGAACGGAGATTCCTAAAAAGTAAAAGTAAAATTAAAAGCGCGTGTTCAAATCTTTCAAGTTGATATGCAATATTATTGCATTTTAGCAAGTAGAGATATGGCCATTCCGATAGAATACGTTCGATAGAACATTCTTTCAAGTAGATATTATATACAATTAGAGATATAACATTTTTTCAAGTAGAGATATCCAGGAAAAGATATCCATTCCGATAGAATATTTTTCAAGTAGAGATATGGACATTCCAATAAGTAGGTACCTATCCATAATCTTGGTTTATAATATTGGTCAACCCGGAAGTTACCATCCGACATTTTGGAAAGTCAAAAAGTGTTTAAATTTTCCAAATTTTAGTTTAATCCAACTGTCATCACTTTCATTAGAAAAGCAGGAAAGTCGGCAACGCAGCCATATCCCGGCTTTATCATGCTATCCAAACCGCAAGACGTGGATATTCAAAGGTAGGTACTGCCGCTCCCAAATTATAGAGTGTGAAGTGCAAGCCAAAAGTCAGGTCACATTTCTAAAGCCAGAGCCAGTTCAAAAAACAACTTATAAAGTCTAAATCCAAAAATCGATATTTAACGAAGTACTCGCCTTCAAATAAAATCTCAATTCAATACCTCATTTTTCAGAACGGAGATTCTTTAAAATAAAAATATCCTTCAAGTATACCTATATGTATATTGCATTTCAGCCAGATATTATCATTCCGATAAGTATCCGCAATTTTATAGCATTTGTCAATCCGAAAGTTACAATCCGACATTTTGGAATGTCAAAAAGTGGTAAATTTTCTAAATTATAGTTTAATCCGACCGTCGTTGCCATCATTAGAAAAGCATTCATAATTTCAATAGTATTTAAAATATATTAAAGTATACTTATATATTCATATACGAGCAAACCGCTCTCAGCGAGTTGAATTATACAAGGTGGGCCAAAAGAAATCACCCTATTGGAACATGCTCTCATTTTTGCAAATGGCCGCCAATGTCAAATCTGT
>JAOPUG010000042.1:5843155-5856440 GCA_027564375.1 Micropterix facetella | reverse complement strand
CCGCACAGCGGGTTCACCGGGTTGGTCCCTCTTCGGGAAGGCTCCTGAATAGGAGCTGCTCCGCAAGCTGGGCCGACTAAAACACGGCTGCCATTATAGCCCAGGCACCACGAAGACATTTTGACCCTAATTGTGGCTAAGGGCAATCAAGATATTATCAAGATTTGACTAGCTATTACCAGCGGATCCAGAACAGAGTTTCGAGGTTTTAATGCTATGGGCGAACCCGCGGTCCTGTGATAATGATAATGAACTTTATTTTCATGTCACCCCGGGACGAATGCTAGTATTTATAGACATTTACATTCCATGCACCTAGCTCCGCCACGAGCCCGTCAAATACCAATGCCTTAATAGCGAGATCCTGAGCAAAGCTACCCAGCGGGCACGCCTTATTCCCGAATTTATCCGTCCTCCCATCCGGTCACAGAGTCGAAGCCGCTTGCGCGGCTTCTACCTGATGTGAGCGTTCCTACAATTTATCGCAGATCTGAGGCACCCTTTGCCTGACAAAGTTACTCGGGGTTGGCTGCTCAACGGATCGTTTCTAAGGATAGGTGACATCAGGTCTACATCTAACCCCGCTATTATAGGAAGCTACGCTTTCTGACTCTTCCGGGTATTTGCCGATTGAGCAGCATGACCATTAAACCGACCAGTGCATCAACCGCCCGGGACCGCCCGAGGTTTCCCAAGATCCGCATTTCGGCTTCTCTATGTTAAGTCCCTGTTCGTTAGACCTCAATTCGAAATGGACCGCATTAGATCTACATACGTGGTCGAAAAGTAATCCATGGCCATTTTTCCGGGATTTGGATTATGCTCTTGGCGGCAGACTAAACCTCTTTGCTTAAATCAAAACAGTTTTTGTCAAACAGGGACTCCTATTTGAGAAATGCTGCCTTGCGACTGTTGTTTTGCTTTGCTACGCTCTTTATTAGTTGTATAGTGCAATACTCGCGCGAGAAGCTGTGGCAGAGGGTATTATCTCCGTCTATCTTGGCGACTAAGTAGCCGCATTTGCCTACGGAGTTTTTCCATGAATTATTGTCTCTGTAAACCGGGTCGACACGGTTTGATTTTGCTACCAGAACTACGGATGCATGAAAAAAAATTCAGTGAAATAGAAATGTGTCTGAATAAATAATTGAACTATTAAATTGGATGTAACCGGATATAATATATACTGACGAAAATAGTAATTTAAAAATTATTTTAATATATTTGTATGTTAAACGATATGATTTTTTTTCAACAGGCCATTTTCTGCTCTTTTCTGGCCTTCTGCGCTGCAGCAGCTGTGCAAAACGAGACTCCTGTACAGGAGACTGAGAAGAGCAATGACCTCACAAGAGACAAAAGACACCCGTCATTGGTAGTCGACCATGGATATGCCGGGGGTTACGCATATCCACAAGTGCCAATCGTACAGGCAGCGCCGATCATTGCTAGGACCGCTATCGCGCCTGCGCCTCTAATAGGACCTGCCCCAATCCTAGCTCGCGGTCCCCTTTTGGGTCATGCCCCGATCGTCGCTCGGGGGCCGCTGCTAGCGCCTGCTCCGGTTATAGCCCGCGGGCCCCTCATCGGACCTGCGCCCCTTATCGCCCATGCTCCGATTGTCGGCCATGCCCCGCTTATCACGCATTCTCCGCTCGTAGGTCCGACGCCCCTCATCGCATCCAGTCCTCTCGTCCGTACTCTGCCCCTTGCCGCCGGTTTGGGATTAGGCTCTGCCGGTTTAGGCTACGGAGGTTCTCTCGGATACGGCGCAGGGGCCTGGGCTCCCTACGGATCACCTTTGGGATATGCGGGATGGGGCAACCCTTATGGACCTGTCGTCGGTCGTGCCGGATGGTGGTAAATTTCTATTCCAGTCCAAAGATTTTAATGGTGGATATTTATGACGAAACGATATACCTAACTTTATTTTTCATTTATGTGTCCCTATAATTATTTTTAATTTACTTAGAGCAATAGTTGTATTTATATTGTTTTACTATTTAACAGCTTTTAAGGAATCGTCTTTGTTATGTTATAGCGTTACTTCATTTGGAGATAAATCGTTTATAAAATTCAACATATTCATTTACTATGATAATCGTCATTCATTCATAATCAATCGTAGACTGAATTATATTTTTATATGAAAACCCATTTAATTATTATTAAAAAGGAAATGTTCACAAAAATGTATTTTATTGTTTTAACAGAAAAAAACGTAAAAAAATGTAATTGTGATTATTATTCGCTTTTATTGGCATCTAGTTCGCAATAAGTAGGTGAGCTACTTACATTACTTATGAGTAATGAATAGTGAGAAAAAGAGAGGGGAAAAACAGCACCTTGTGAAAATATGGCGACTTGTGGTAGAAAATTAAAGTTTTAGTCGGTTTGAATTATAATATTTGTTTAAACTTATTTCAGAGAAATAACTTTGCCGAATATATTATTATGCCTATTTATCTCGTGGTACAGTTTAGATAATACCCACTCGTTGATATAATATCAGCAGTTTTCGAATGGCTTTAGAGTCGACAAATTTACTACAAAAATATCAACGAGCGGGTGCAACTAAGCAACAACTAAGAAATCTATATAACATAGAGATTGATAGTATTTAGTACTACTTTTATCAAACATCCATGCAATGAAGCTATTTTAAATAATAATGATCGTTCCGTGAATCGTAGGTACTAAAATTAGTCTCAAAAAATCGATTAAAAAAATTAAATTTCACATATTTTTTAAAATATATCATTTTACTCATAACGATTAAGTTGCTAATAATTAATATTACCTATCATTTTAAGAGTTTGTTTGTTTGACAAACTTTATTGCTCATACAATAAAATACAAGCGGGCCTATTGCCAGGTGGCAATATCTTTCAACCATAGCGCCAGATTTATTGAGACTAAAAGTTTATGTGGGTCATTGAGTCATAAAATGAGTCATTTTTATAGGTAATTTATTAAAAGTCATAATAATATGTATACTAATGTAATAATCATATAAAAAAAACCATAATTAACAACCGATATCAGCTCTATATCGAAGGGGTGATTGGAATAGATATAAGGACAAGGAAGGAATACGGGGGGGGGGGGTATTTATACGATGAATAAACGGCTCTATAAGTAGATATACCTCATGATAAATAATCGTCTTACGCATTTATGGCCACGTTTTAGATTACCGAACAAAGTACGTTTTTTACAGCAGGCAGAAGCCTCGCAAGCGACTTCCAACCCGAGACCATGATCGAGGACGGAGAAATCTATCCAATCTGGACGCGAGGGCGTTAACTATGAGAAGGCTCGCGCCTATAAACGATTGTTTAAGTTCCATGATTTAAAATATTATATTAAACGTTTTTCACCATCTTAAGCAGCCGCTGTGGGCTAAATGAAGCGGAATGATACGCCAAGGGATACACTAATTGGCCATAATGCACCTAAAGCCTGATATTGCTTGCATGGAGATACCATTCTCATGGCAAGCGAATTACCAACGGGCACCAATACGCCGAGAGGTTTTTATTTCTAGCGCGGAGTTACCATTCTTCTGAAATCGCGCATGACGAATAATACATTTTTTGGTTTTATGAAAGATTATAATGAAAATAATGAAAAATATCGCTTCATCACATTTTAATCACATCTTTACTTGGTAAGTACGTCTTACCAATGTAGTTTCAAGTCGTTTGCCCTTATAGAATCCAATAAAAATGCAATATACATAGGTAAAGGTGATGAAGCAAAATACATAAGCTTTTATTTGTTTTTATTCAGAAAAATAAACACAATATTGAAATTTATCTTCGTAGTAAAAAGATAAAGAAATTTTCTACATAACTCATATTTTTATTATTGTTCAAATGCACACAGGAGTCACTTAAAGTTGACTTCAAAATGTCAGTTTTTCACGGATCAACGCAAATTACGAATGTCAGTCGGAGAAATGGTATTTAACGCATCGAAACAGGAAAATATAAATATTCCAACAGTTTTTTTATACATACGAAGACCTAGATTTTTTGAAGCCACCGCTCAACACTTTTCACATAATATCGCCGAATTGATGCAAATGACTTTGATTGGTATCCCGTAGTATCACAAAATGTAAACTGTCAATTGGGGGTAGATAGAACGCCATCTACGGGTGATCTACGAATCTTCTACGATAGCGGGGCTTCAAACCAAAATTCGCTTATTAAATGCTGACATCATTTGAAGTAGCAACGGAACTGTCCGACAGATGGCATTATATTATATTACATTTTTCATAACATAAAAAGACTTTTCATAACATAAAGGACAAAACTACGTTAAAATGAATTCGAAAATAAGATGTGGTAATGCAAGTTGCTGAGGGGAAATTACCATGAATGAGGACGCGCTAAGCTGTTCAATTTTTCAACCGCACCTTCCATTTTTACTATGCTGGAATATCTGACGTGAAATATTGCAGGATACTTGGAAACTTGGAAATGTATACAGCATGCAAATACACTTTTCAAACACGCAGTATGTAGAACAGAAATAAATTATATGACCAACTGGAATCAAAGGGTACATATAGTTGGATTTAAGATTCATGCTATGGGCGAACTCGCCACCCCGAGGCGTTTCAAAGAACGCTATAGTTATATCGCCCTGAGATAAATGCAGAAAATGTTGACAAAACAATCCATATATCCAACTACTCTCGCTGCCCGTAAAAGTCCTACTCCTTACCACGCGGCGCTGGGAATTTTCAAACCCAGTTGGGCATCCTCGTGCCCTCGCTTCCAAATTCAGACAGATTTCTCCATCCGCCAATATCGCGGACCCGAGACGTCGAAGGATACGTGACAGCAGGACAATATCTACCCACGCGCCATAGGTCGCGTTACGCTTCGAGATCCCCTCGGCTAGTTGTCAGTTGAGCTAGGCTAGTAAACCGACCAGTACATCAACCATCCAGGTGCGCCCGTTGTTTTCCCCCAGATCAGCCGCTATTCATAGCTGGTTCACCGGTGTAGTCTCTCTTCGTGGAGGCTGCTGAGTTGAGATGTGAGTCGGGTCGACCATATTGATCGTTGAGATTGTCAACTGCTATGGCCGAACCCGGCCGCCCAGGAGCGTTTCAACGACCTTTTCGTTATATCACCCCGGGATGAAACATAGAGACTAAAGAACGAAGACGAATCCGCCACAACCCGCTAGAAACCAACGCCATAATAGAGAGGCACTGGGCAAGCAAACCTAACCTCAGCAGGCCTCACTCCCTAGCTACTAAATTTGGATGGATTACTCTAACCACCTGTTTGGTGCCAGGTTCGAAGTCGCTTGCGCAATCTCTGCCTACCGGAATAACGTAACACAGAAATATCGCGGACCCGTGGCGTCCTTTACTCGAAACGTCACTCAGAATCGGGTGGCTATCGAGTCGTTTCTAAGGATAGATGACGATAGGTCGACACCTTCTTCTTAGGGAAATAGGTTCCCAGACCCCTCCGGTTATCAGTCGATTGACACTCGACCGCCCCGTGTGCCAGCCGTCCAGCTCCGCCCGAGATTCCGTCGTCAGATGCACCGCACATCGGATTCACCAGGTAGGTTCCTCTTCGAGGAGGCTGGAGCTGCCCCTCGAGTTGAGCCAGCCAGTTAACAAGAAGCCAAATAACGGAACTATTTGAAGCCCGACCGTGTTGTCAAATTGGCCTTATGACTCGAAGTACACGGCCCCATTAGGCGCCCAATCAAATGGTACAAAAGGCAATGAGCCTATCACCGGAACCGGCCTCATACGTTTTACAGTTTTAGGTCTTATTAAAGAAATCCAGATAATGCGAGCCGACTTCAATGCTATTACGGGGGAAATGTCAGAATTTAAAATAGGATCGATAATTGCAGCTGTAGTTTAAATACCATAAATATGAAAATAACTGAAATTGATCAGTCAATTAAAAGAGTAGAAATCTGTGAGGAAGAAATATTAGGTGTTAAACCTAAATTAGAAAAACGCCAGAAACCAAGCAGGGCGTATGGACGATGTAGAGATCAGTGGTGTGCCGCACACAAATAAGGAGAAATTTTACGTTATGATATTGCAACTGAAAACTCAATAGGACCCAAAATGGATGATCGCGAATTCCGCGAAAACACGAACAAGATATAAAATCGCAGCCAAGGACGTCCCTTATCATCGCCAAATTAACAACACGTATTAACCATAGCGATAAGTCCGCAATTGTATCTAAATTAAATATTATTTTGTATATTTAGGAAATGCTAAATATTATGTATATTTAAGAAATGACTAAGTAACAATTTGTCAAATCAAATCAGGTGAAAAAAGAGAGAATATCACCATCCTGATGATGCATCAGCTGAACTCCGACCTGCAACCACGAAACATGAGACAAAAACAGGCATCCGTAATATTTAACCACAAAGTTAACCGGTTTAAATTTAAACCTGCTTTAGGCATATAGCATTGCAAAGAAAACTGACACTTTCGCTATCGCATGCCAGCATCATGATTCAACCCAGTGAATTTACTAATAAAAATGTAAATTAAAATACCTCCAATAAATTTACATAATTAATTATTGAAGATCGCGTGACGTCAATAGACGTCGCCAGTGCATAAAAGTAATTATGCAAATATTAACGATATTTCTAACAAATGACAACAAATAAAATTAGAAGACATAATATAATTTATGCCTTTTGTTATCAATGTCAGATATTTACGAAATATTGACATTAGAAGGATTAAAGCATTACTACGTGATTGATGAATGAAACGAAAATTTATTATTGAGGACAGAGATTTAGGCTAATTCTAAATTTATTAGGAGTTAAATGCCGGCAATGGGCTGTTAAGGTACTGCGCTGTTTGATGTCGAGTTTAAAAGCTTATATTTCCTTGTATAAACAAATTATCTACCGTTCTTATCTTAATATCTTTCAAATGTGTATTCGATCGAATTACTCGAAAAAATATATGAAATTATGACATCATTTCTTATCATTTTATTGAATGGTTTGGTCGTCTTTCTGTATCAACGAATTCTAGAGTTTTTATTTATACTCGTAATATTATTGGAAAGGTTCACCCTTCAATAACATAGTTTCAAGAAGTGAAGGAGAGTGGTAATCAGAACTCTGACTAACCTAGCCTCGCTTGATTTCTTCATAAAATCTGAAGCAATACGGATCATAAAAAGAATGAAGCACAGAACTTGGAGCCGGGAAGCGGATCTCACGAGACATGGAAAAATAAAGAGCTTACACAGACGCACGCCGATACCATGTTGCCTGAATGTAATTTCCAACATACTCGTACCTTCAGCACGGTCAATCTAACCAGAGAAGACTGAGACCAAAACTGCAGTGTACTCACGAACGCGATTGTATTTGGCGCACAGTTGGATCTAAAACGGACGAGGGAATGGAAGCTAGAATCAAAGGCTGAAATAACAATGCCCCTTGGAAATATGCAACAGTATTTCTCTCCTAAATATATGCCATTAATACGTGCGTGCATGAAAACCTGAAAAGGAAATACATTAACTAGAAATATATGTATATGCTCCGGTGGATATACAGAGCGTCACATACAAACTAGTCTAGGATAGCGTCAACATCCTTATTGAACTGTCTTCTATAAACATGGTAACTCTCGCGTAGGTACCGATACACAGTAATATAGAAGGAAATGAGGAAGCAGATGCCATAACAAAAAGAAGGTCCTTCGAAACCCTTTCTCGGCCCTGAACCGCCTGTATGCACATCAGGCTGTCTCCACCAAAAAGTGGTTGAAAAGAGAACAGCAAATCTACTGAAGGGACCGAGGCGTAATGAGATAATCTAAAGGCCCTCACAAAGCGGCCCTTCACAAATATATCCTGATGCATAGATCAAACTGGTTAAAATCCAAATAAGAACATTGTCAGGACTAATGAGAGTACAAATTGTCCTAAACAAATATTTCACAACAATTAGAAAGGTGACAGATTTTCTTTGTAGAAAATGTATGAAGAAAGTTGGGACTCATCGAGATATCTTGTGCAGGTGTCACGCTTTAGCCAACTTAAGGCCAAACCTATTAGGAGATCCCTATCTGTATCTTAATGATTAGCTTACGGCGGACATGAACGATACATCAACTTCTACCTGATATAAGCGGTAATTCGTTACTCGAATATATCGGGCACCCTTTGCCCGATAAGGTAACTCGGGATTGTGTAGCCAACGGATTATTTTTAAAGATGGGCAACGTCAGGTCAACATCTATCCCGCTGTCATAGGAAGCTACTCTTCCAGTCTTACCCGGGTGTTTGCAGATTGAGGAACAAGGCCGGTAAATCGATCAGTGCATCAACTGCCCAGGACCAACCGACGTTTTCCCTCAGGTCTTTACTTGGGCTTCTCCAGGTTAATTTCCTCTTCTAGGAAGCTCCCGTATGGGAGTTAAACCGTGAGTTGGGCCGTCCAAAGTTAACATATATGCGGTCATTTGGCTCAAGCTGCATGGGACCGTTAAGTCTCGAGGAGCGTGAACTGCCGGGAGCTGATCGAGGACCCTCAAGATTACCGTGAGCGTCCAACAGCCTGGACACCTGGCACGGCACAATTCTACTTTTCAGAGGCCGGAGCCATCAATGTTGGATTTAAGACTACTCGGGTGAACCCGTCAGTCCGAGGCGTTTCAACGAACTTTATCGCTATATCGCCCCAAGATGAAATGTGCAGAATATAGATAATACATATCCATAATCCAACTACGCCACTGCCTGTCAGAGTCCTATGCCTTACGGCGAGGCACTGGTAATTGCCACCCAGCGCGCAACCTTACCCCTTAACTACCTGATTAGGTCGGAATTCTCCGTTCACCCGTCTGGTCACAGGCTCAATGTCGCTTGCGCGACCTCTACCTATCGTAATAACGCAGCATTCCGTCACTCGCAAATATCGCGGACTCGTAGCATCTTTTACTCAGAATGTGGTGGCCATCGGGTCGTTTCTAAGGATAGGTAACGATTGGTCGACACCTATCCCCGCGTCTTAGGGAACATACGTTCCCACACCACTCCGAGTCTCAGTCGATAATACACGGCCGGTTTGCCCGCCCCGTCCTTTAGCTGTTCAGTTCCGCTGGAGGTTCTGTCCCCAGATCCACCACACATATTTAGATTTAAGACTATACTCAGGCAAGCCCGACATCCCGAGGCGTTTCAACGAACTTTATTGTTATATCGCCTCGAGATGAAAACGTACAGAATTTTGACATAACATTTCCAGTATCCAATTACGCCACTGCCCATTAGAAACCAACGCCCAATAGCGAGAAACCGTGCAGCAAGCTGCCCGCCGGCCAGTCTCACTCCGTAACTTCCAGATTTGGTCAGATTTCTCCTACCTCTAGTCTGGTCGCGGGTTCGACGTTGCTTGTGCGATCTTCTACCTTAAGTAAGCGGCAATCCCTCACTGTAATTGTCACGGATCCGAGGCGCCCTTTACTCGGCAAGGTATCTAACTATCCACTCTTCCTGAGGTCGCATTGCGCCTCCAAACTCCCCCGACTATTCATCAGTTGAGCAAGGCCTGTAAACCGACCAATACATCAACCGTCCAGGGCCGCCCGAGGTGTTACCCTAGATCCGACCAAAAACCGGGTTTCATCGGATTAGTCCCTTTTCAAGGAGTCTTCAGTGGGGTCACCAGGTTGGTCCCTCATTGAGGAGGCCCCCGGATAGGAGCTGCTCCGCGAGTTGAGTCGACTAAGTTGACATTATAGCCCAAGCTACATGGAACCGTTAGGAAACACCGAAACCATACGGCGCTGGCAACACCGTACAGCCGCCGCCCCCAGCAATCGAAAGAACATGAAGAAGAAGATAAGGCAGTGGAATACATGCGGAAGCGCCAAGACAAGACATCGCATAATCAAGTAAAACGTATAATTACAAAGATTCAACTATAAATTTTATACCAATAGTTAGATAATTGTCTTAAGTTACACGCGATTAAACTTAATTTAATATTCGCCTATAACGAGTTTTATATATAAAAACGAGGAATATGGCTTTTCTTAATGATTTATGTATATAATAAATATTACAGTTTTTAAAATAACATATTCTTGTGAAACGTTTCAAAATTTATTAGTTTTTCTGTAAATTTCAGTAAAAATATTATATAAAAAAAAATACAAGTATCAGAGTTTTCTTGAATTATATCGTAAACCAGTACATACACTACGAAAGGTTATCAATTCTTTAACAACATTTTTCGACTTATTGACTTTGAGCCTAATTGATTTACGTTTAGTGAAAAATATTTTAAATAAGTGAAAATAATATCCCAGCTAAAGTATTGTTGAACTTTTTGACTTACTTTCACAGCATAATTGTCATAGTATTTAGAAATTTAACAAAATGAGACTTTAATCAGTATATTCTTTAGACTTTTATTTGCTATCACTACAATATTTAAATGTATGTCATTCGTAATATGTTTGCAATTTGATGTCGACTTTTTTAGTGTTTAATTTAACAAAAAAAAAAAACAAATGGAATTCATTTATCTTCTGAAGTTTAAAGAATCGTATAGACCAGACTTAGAAGAAAACCAAAATAAAGAGTGGAATATTTAGTAGGAAATAGTGATTAGCAACCAACATTAACATTTCGAAGAACGCAGGCGCTATTGGTCCATGGCCGTGAAGATTCAAGATAATGCACGCATAAAATGCGACTCTTAGAATATTTTCTAAGAAAAAAGTAGGCCAGGATCAGCCTTTATCGTTCGACGAACGTCACAAGATATTTCGTAACACGCTTGACTCAAATTAGTATAAAAGTTCGGGTGGATCTTTCACAATCATCAGTCGCATCATCTGCTACTATCAAAATCAATCAAATCAACATGAGAACTCTCGTAAGTATAGTTATATACGGTTTTATTCCCATTATCTTTAATTCTTCTACTATTCTTGCAGTTCTTAAATCTATCAAATACTCGAACTTCATTGTTGATTGTACCGCCTGACCACTTTAATTTTAAAGCAAAGTTTTTTCGATTGTTGTCTTTGCCCGGTTTTCCATCGAGCATAACGTTTTTACAAAATGTTCTTTCCGGTTTGCAACAGCAGCCACGAATTCAGCTGGTTTCCTATAATGACGTGTTATTACAAGTAATATATTTTTATTCTTCAAGTGCCGTGTCCAATGCCGGATGAACGCGACCATGCACTGCTACAATCGTCTCCCTAGCCTAGAATGCCATGTATTATAAACATCATTAGAGCTACAACTACATTGTGAATCTCAACTTCGTCAAGAACCTTTTCCTATTCCACCTTATTCTGGGCTTTGGTTTTTCAGTTGTTCACTCCAAGTGCATTTAGATATTTGACCACATAAACAAACCATCGCATGTTTGGACTTTACGATGCTCTCCAAGATTTCCAAAAAGAATATGTTTCATGGCTATTCATTTTCCTTCCTTTTCCCATGCTCTAAACACTTGAGCCTTCCGATTTTCAGGAATCTCATTAAATTCACATCATTATACAGGTTAATTTAAACAATTGTTTGTTTACCTTTTCCACATTCCATCCGGTATTGAACTCAAAATCCTGCGGAGTATTTTGCGTTCAAACTCATCTAATGAATTTTCATCCATTTTTGTGGGCGTCCATCTTCCAGAACCTGAGGTACAGTGGGAGGCCATATTAATAGGGATATTGTACATTTTGGTCTAATTTGCACAATACAAAATCATTAAACTTATAAAACATGGCTATTCTTTAGTGCTAAGAGTCGTTGAATTATGGTGTTTCTTACCTACATTAATAATAAAATAATTTCAGTGATCACAATAATAAGAAATGGAACTTAGCGCGTAAAATAGAGACATTTCCATATTTTGTGAAATTACTTTTTTTCGGTAAGATTACATTCACATAATCACAATATCAATATAAGACGATAGATTGTAAATATAGATTTAATTAGGCCTTTTGTTTCACTATTTCCCTATGATTCTTTTATTCTCGCCTAAATACGAATACCTTTTGAAACCCATATGTCGTATTATATTGCAAAACATCCATAAAAATACTGGACATAATGGCTAGCTTCAAAATATCGCCCTCAAAACCCGCCTCGAACCGCGCAAATCCCATGCGCCTCTGCAAGTGCCTAGAGTCACAGATATGCGTGTACACCTCGCATAGTCCCGCACAAGGAAAATAACAGCGAGGATGACGGCAGACAGCGTTGTCCTGCAACATGATCTAGAGACCATAACTTAATATGCCAGGCTGGCTGGCTGATTGGGAAGTAATAAAATTGACTTTTTTTCTACTTACAGGTAGTATTCTGCGTGCTTTTCGCGGTGGCAGCTGCTCTTCCCACGGAAGAACTGAAACCAGTGGCGAAGGATCAAGCCACGGAGCTGGACTCCCGTCCTAGGGACAAGAGAGCTCTTCTCATAGCCCCCAGCATCGGCTTGGGATACGCTGGTGCCTACCTTCCAGCTGCATATTCCCATGCTAGCATTGTCCAGAACCACCATCCCTACGTACCAGCCGTCTCATACGTCAGCCCATACAACAACTGGAACTCCTGGAACTCAGTTTATGCCCCCTACTCCCCGTATAGCTCACTTGGTCTGGGATACGGATGGTTGTAAATTTAACACCTTCTATACCACTATATAAAATATTTATTCCTTTAATCAAAATTTAATTTTCCAAAATGTTAGAAACGGTGATTTACTTAAATCACCGATTCTATTTCACTATATTTCGAATTAATTGGTCACTGAATATTCCTTCAATTTTACACATTATGAAAGTTTCCCAACCTATGGAATCTCACATCCCAAATTGTGTATCTTTATTAAGTATCTATGTATATATAACTTCATATCATATTTATTTATATATGTATCTATCTATAAATATTTTCTTGTCCACCTATTTATACTAATTTATTTTCTGCAATAAATCTATTTAATTTGAAACAAGATTTTATTTTTTTACTTATCAAAATGAACAGACACTACCATCTCAACAAGGCAAACAATCATGAAAACCTTGAATGAAATAAAAACTCAGAATAGCATAGAAAACTAAGCATAGGAAACTATTGTAATAATCTCTTCGAATCAAGCAATTCGTAAATTGAGAAAATTGATGGAATGGTAGCCAGATATTTAATTTTATTTTGTTTCATTATACTAACAACCTTATAGACCAAAAAATTCAATTCGTTGTTTGTTATAT
>JAOPUG010000042.1:5785404-5796057 GCA_027564375.1 Micropterix facetella | reverse complement strand
TAATTTGGAAATATTCGAAAAGTTTTTTTTTTATGACTGTTACCGACTAAAAACGTCCTTTTAATTCAACTTTGGAATGTATTTTTTTTCATTAACAAAGAACAAAATGTAAAAAACTTGAAGATATTTTTCTACTGGCTTTTTTATGTAAAAAATAAGAACAACAACTACTTAGGATAAAAAATATATATCCTTAAAAATACGAATAAAAAAAAATACTTTTTTGCTGTAGTTTTTTTTTGCGGAATCATTCACTCATCTGGTGCTCACCTTAGTGATGCTTTTAATATTGGTGCTTTTATTTTTGGTGCTGCTCAAATTACTACTACTGCAGTCGAAACTCTACGCGTATCGAAGCCGCGGGCAGCAGCTAATGTATATACTATATAGTAAACTACTTACGAAAGATTTCATTGTGATTTATGATTGTGATTGCTTGTATTCACAAAATGATCACTGGCGATCTCCGTTGGTCAGTCTTGCTATATATATTAAAATACGAAACTATTAAGAAACTCAGCTTCTATTAAGTTCAATGTCAGAATTTAGATATTGGCGCAATGGGCTATAAAAAAGGCATTTTGATTATAATAATAGAGGAATTTTAAAGGTATGCAGGTACTATTGAGTTACTGGGCTGAGAAATTAGTTTCGCAATGTCCTTCAAGGGAACGTTGTTTAGCAGTCTGTAAATTAAATATTGTTTTATGTATAGGCTTTAATAATGTAATTAAACTCAAGAGACTTGGTGGAATAGGTTGGTGGTATAATAATATGTATTATGGGAAGCGGCAACGAAAACGGAAACGGACAGTTGGCCTGAGGCACAGTATACAGAGAGAATAGGAAGCGCACTCTCGGGTAGCAAGGCGCTACTGGGGTAGGTCGCGAGGAAAGGGAGCAGAGGGGTGCGTGACGACACACGTATGTGTTTGCCGTTACGAGGCTCAGGGTTCTGGAAAGTGAATGTGCCTGCGCTGTGTTTTTCACTATTTTCTGGGGGTGTGGCGGCCATATGACCAACGTTTGGAACTTCCCATTCTGCTTATTTCGTTCAAAGGCACGGATGACGCCTGTGGTCAATTGTCTAGTAATCTTGGAGCCTAATGGGCTATGCAGCTCGGGCCATATGACCATCTTGTTACATTGGTCGGCCCAACTCACGGCTCAGCTCCCATCCGGCAGCCTCCCCGAAGAGGCACTAATCCGGTGAAATCCGTGTTGTAGTCGGACCTGGGGTAAAACCTCGGCCGGCCCTTGACGGTTTATGTATTGGTCAGTTTGCCGGCATTGCTTAACTGACAAATAGCCGGGGGAGTCTAATTGCGTAATGCTTCTTAAGACGCGGGTGTAGATGTTGACCTGATGTCACCTATCCTTAGAAACGACCTATTGGCCACCCGATCTCGGGTGGCTCTCCGAGTAAAGGAGGCCACGGATCCGCGATATTTCCGATTAATGGAATACCGCGTTATCACATCAGGTAGAGTTCGCGCAAGCGTCTTCGAGCCTTAGACCAAACGGGTGGATTAAGAAATTCGTCTAAATTAGAGAGCGATGGCACGAGGATGTCCAACTGGATTAGAACATTTCCAGTGTCTCGTGGTAAGGAGTCGAACTCTCGCGGACTGAGGAAACGTTGAATTGTGGATATGAGGCAACGCCAAATTCCTTACGCTCTTCTCGGAACGATATAGCCATAAAGGTCGCTGAAACGCCTCGGGGTGCCGGTTTCGCCCGAGTAATGGTCTTAAATCCGAAATTTTCTAGTAATCATATTACATTTGTGGTAGCCCTTACGACTCGTGACGTCGCTCTCTTCGAAGTCAATTTTGTTCTAAGAGAAGCTACTGTCTGTATACTGTGCCTGAGGGCTCCGTGCGACGCAATCTGACTATCTAAGCTGTTCACTAAAGCAGTCGAATTCGTCGTGGGTTGGAAATAATAATAACCATTTTAATAGTCTTTATTGAACAATTAATAGTATTCGTACTTACAGTCAACCTCAGTGTTATAAAATCGAAGACTATCGCGGTTGTTTGATATTATAAATAAAATAAAACTAATTTACCGCATGACTTTGTATCACCCGCTGTTTCGGCGATATTGCAACCGCCGTTGTCCAGGGTAGACTGTCTACTGTCTACCCTAGACAACGGCGATTGCAACAACACTGTAACGTCGGGTACTACAAACCCCAAAATTCGATTTATTTTATTTATAACCATAGCGCTGGTTTGAGAGTTGCCCAGTAGTTTAGCCACATTGAAATGCTTAAATAGATATAACTATTACATACGCAGTATAGCGTTTAGTTGAATTATAGTAGTTAAATGCATTACAATGGAAGTCAGTACACAAAATAAGCAATTTAAAGCAATTTTTTTAACCTCAACAATCACAGACAAAAGAGAAAGGAGAAGAGTACATTATTCATGAGAGAAGAAATGGTTTTTCAGAAGTAACCTGAACACAGTTGCGGTTGTATGTACGTCTCTGATTTTAGGAAGAGCTAGCTCCATAATAGAGCTGCATGGACAGAGTAGGAGTAAGAATAAAACAATGTATTATGACTTGGAATGCAAATAATGTTATGCTGACTTGATCGGAAGATCATGACTTCGTAGCAGGGTGACCTTATCCTATAGATAATATATCCCAACTGGTGAGTTGGGATATGTTAATCACATTGTGCAATACGGATACGTGTAGAGTTCGCTCTTTTAATTATATCAATAATATACAATTCTTATTTGAACTGTTTGTTTAATGTATTTAGCTGCATGCTTTTTAAGGAGTAAATGATTTTCAGATTGTGTTTGCCGATGTGTAACAAGACAGACTTCCCCACGTTCATGATGAGCAGCCTCTGCTGCACCCAGACAAAGTTTCTCTCCAGATTTTGCTATAATTGGGTTATGTGAGTCAAAGAGTAGGTATGTGAAAAATTGCTGTCTTCATCAAAACAGCTAGAGGGTTGATACGAGTGTAAGTCCGTCATGTATACAATGTAAATAATTAGTTCGAGTATCCGAAGCAAATCAATTAGAAGTAACTTTCATTATTGGGTGATATGTAACCATCGTGGCGACTTCACATTGCAATAATTTGTTTAAATATAAGTTTAAATCGCCAAAATTATCTTCCGGAAGTGTCAAGGCCAGATTGCATTGATCAACGTCTTCATTACAAACTGTAAATCTCTGGCGCCAAAAACAAATAAATCTATTCAGATTTAATGTTACGTATTCGAATCCGGTTAGCTATCCGGTAGCATTCCAGTTCGTTAAACTAATGTAGTGCATTTTTTTAATAAAAACTACTAGTTTTTAGAGTTGTGGTAATAAATAAACATTTTGCACGAATAATAACATTGATATTGCTGCTTTTTTGATTTCCGAGATTTACTATATAAAGTGTGTGGCAATCGATTGGATTATAACAGTACTTGTTTGGCTTTAAGACAGAACAAGCATCTTAAAAATCATTATGAAAATTTTCGTAAGTATTATTTGAGAGTTTATATGTTTATTTTGGGGATTGGTAATTTTTTGACATTATTAACTTCTGCATTTCGTCTTAAATTTTATAGAAATTTCTTTCTATATTACATATTATAACCGATTTTGTTTTAATACATAATTCTGTCGTTAATTAATTGCATTGACTTATCCATTTAGTATTCATTAACCTTTGTATTAGGATTATTTCAAGTATCGTTGTCATGTTTTAAAGTCATTGAAATATGATTGTAATCTTCAGACATTTCATTATATTTTATCAAGACTTTCCTGATGTACAGCTGTAGAACGCTTAATAGGTTATTTTTTACAATTGAATCACTCCATATTAAAGGGATCTAGTCCACAATACATAGTTAAAAAATCACCTGCTGCATTTTTTTATGTGGATTTATAATATATTTTTTTTCAAATTGGGGGACTTAGAGGCTTTAAACAACTAGAGACTTTTTAGAATTTAATAATATACCATTTTTATTAGCCTTTATTTAAACACATAATTTAAGTAAGTTAAATACTAAGTATTATAATAACTAAAAACACACATTCTATTCTACATAGAAATTGTCGTAATGGCGGAAGTTTACTGTGGGGCTTGATAGGACTTCTTTAAATATAGTTTTTAAACACCAGACTTAACTCCTTTCGATGTGAATATATATGACAGAAAACGTAGATTTCAGTCAAACTGGCAATAAGCTTGGTCCCAGAAACTGCTCCCGTAATGAAATTGACGAAGCACAATGAATATGCGCTCCTGCGCTCTATCCATTTAGATTCCATTTAGGAATGATGGGCTACAATATACTTGAATTTCGTGGGAGTATTGCAACATTGTCTACACCTATAACATCATTAAAGTACGAAAAATTGCCATTGTACGCGCAGGTTACCTATACGGCGATGCAAAATCACCTGCTGTTAAGACAGCCAGCCCACCGTACAAATATTATAATTGATAAACCGATTGATAGGATGTCAAAATACTCAACAGTCTACCTTCCGAAATTGGCCTTTTTAACACTTCTATATGGAAATTGAAGAAGGAACTGCCTCTCCAATATAATATAATAACGAATGCTTAATTTTAGAATAGAGTAAAATGTATTTTTTATCGATTTTTTCTTGTTGTAAATATCTATTTTAATTGGAAGTAGGTAGCGCATTGGCATTGCTTTTAAGCATACGCGATTTAATGTTAGGTTACTTAAGTTTGTTTTAATAAATGAAATGCTTAATATCTATTTTTTCTTTTAGATTGTTCTCGCAGTTTTGGTTGTGGCAGTTGCGGCCCTACCAAGACAAGGCGTCCGTATGCCGAAGCCAATCCGGGACCAAACCAAAGACCTACCTTCTCAGCAGGCCCGGGACAAGAGGGACCTACTCCTGGTCGATGGTGGTGTTGACATCCTTCCCAGCTACGACTATGCCCCTGTCGTCTACTCATCACCTGTTGAATATGCATGGCCAGTGTACGATACTTATAGTGTCCCTTTGGCGCTTAGCTATTGGTAATTCTTATTTTAGCTTAGGCAAGCATAGCTTTAAACGGAATATTTCAACGGCTAGTGAAAGTCATTTTAGTTATTACTATGACCTACTTATAACTCCACTTGATTCATTAATTTTTTAACTTGTAAACCGTACTATGAAAAAGTTTATTCATTTTAAATATTTTTTTGAATGTCTGAAAAAAAACAATTTTAAATTATACATTATAAAGATTTATATCTTGTGTTATTTCTTACAAACCGCATCCGCTGCTCCGCCCGCGTGAAAACTCTTGTGTTTACTACTTTTCCGCTGTTGTAAAGTACATCGCACAAATATGTTAGGTAAAACAGCAGCAAATTTTAATATAGGCGGCCCAGCGCCTTCTGAGCACGAATAATGCAGCAGTTGTCAGTATTGAATCATTTCGATATATATCGCAAAGAAGGTATAGAAAATGATTACTTCTCTTGGTTGAAAATTAATGTTTATCAAAGAGCTTCATTGTAGACAATTTGATCTTGGCAGCGAGAGCAATAAGGTAAAGATATCTGCTGGAATTGAGATTCGAAGAGGCTACATATAGCTGGCTAGGTGAAAAACACGGTTGACGGAGAAATAACGCCTACTACCTTTACCTAAAAAAGAGCATGTAATATGTGGTATTCTAGTTTGTCGATCACACACGTGTACCATTTCACATTTTTGGCGGGGTTAAATTTCACAGAAAAATTATCGGTGCTCCAACATTTTAATTAATAAATATTAGTGTGGTTTGAACCGAATACTACCTTCTGTTGAACATTCGGTGAAAATTCAAAATTCGTCCGAAGTTCGGCCGAACTTTGGTTATTTTCACCGCGCTTTCTTGGAAGCTACAAGAGTGAGGATATTGAAAGCTCTAGCAGTGACGATCAAGTTATCCAGACAGTATAGTCTTCCTCATAATCCAACAATGAATACATACGCAGAATGTTCTGGAGCTACTACGAAGAACTGGCAGCAGCAAAACTACACCATATAGAAGAAACAAGAAGTCCAATGGCATTAGAACTGATAAATATCTGAATAATGTTTTGCTGCCTAAAGACCAATGTTCATATGGCTCGTGGGCAATAAGGACAAGTTCCCTTACATGAATTTTTAGCACGAATATTTTTATCGTCTCCTGGAAGCTCGTTAAATTCTGAGAGACATTTCTCAGAGGTAGGAAACTTATACGAAAAAACGGAACGGACTCCTGGATAACGCTGGATCCTTGGTGTGTTTGCATCATAACCTGCCTGCCCTTGATAAACTTTAAATACCAATAGGTATAAGATTTAATTTTCATTCATTACTTTAAGAAAATTAAAGATATAGTGATGAAATTATGACAATGATTAAAAAATTCTCATTTAATTTAATTTTTTGAATTCATTTCATAAAAAGATTTAATTATTAAATTAGTAATAAACAATTAAGAATTAAGAAGTAGTAAATGTTTATGATTATAAACTTATAATACTTGTTTAATATCTAGTATATTAGCCAAAATAGTTGAGTTTTTCTTGTACCAAACGTTCGGCATTTGAACTGAATTTCGGCCAAATGCCGAAGTTCGGTTCAAATTGCCGAAATTCGGTTAGACCGAATGTGAAACGAATTTTGGCATATCTCTAAATTAAATATGCATTCCGCACGGATGAAGAGGGTAGGAAATCGATATGCTATTGATCAGCTTCCTGTTCAACAATATTATATGTAAGTCAAAGGTACATAATATCAGAGATTTATTTACAATTTAATTTATTATTAATACGTTCTGAATTCCTATGAAATCGAATGTTTTCGGTAATTTTTAAGACTTTATAATTTGGGAAAGGCTGAATATAATAAATAAATTTTGAAATATGCGCCAATATGTACCTACTTAAATACTGCTTTTCATCCATTTGTATTTTCTATACTATTCTAATGAAAAATTTAGCAATAGCAGTTTTATTATAGTTGCTTTATATTTGCAGCGATGTAACATTTCTTTTTATAATCCAAGAACCAATGAACCCGAAGAATTGATACATGTACCTACCAATCGATTCCCCAATATTAATTAATAGATCTCGTATAGCCTATAACCGATGGGAATATGCAAGCTGCACATACGAAAAACTAACGGTTCTCGAAACGAAACGAAAGCAGTCTAGTGATTCTCGAGTTATCAATATGTAGACACGAAAAAATACAGACAGGCAGAAAACGCTCGTTAAAGGCTAAACTGAAGGTGTACATCAGTTCCAAGACAACATTTCAGATATAATGTATGCGGATGACTTAATTTTCTTATCGTAATCCCCGGCTCTATAAAGGCTGCAATTAAAAAATCCAGCTTTGCATGCTCTTTATATAGAGAATAGCTGAAAAGGCTGTAGTATATTTTAGTCTTTAAAACTAATTATTATTTATACAAAATGGACATATACCTCTGTATATGTGCTTCATAATTGTTTTATTTATTATGTATTTTAAATTGGTTATTTGAAATTTGGAATAATAATATTTTTATATTACTATTCTCGATTATACTATTACCGTCATTATTTTTAAAAAATGTGTACTTTGACCACCTCAAGGTATTATAATGAAGCTTATTCCCGAGCAGATCAGGCGACCTAACAAATATGCCACCGAAATGTCTAATATTTATCAGAAACTTGGTTCTTATATCGGAATCAAAATAACACAATTAATAGATGTCGTGTCGTGGATGACCGAGAGTGGTAAGCACATCCTCTACTGCAGGCACAAGCAGGGCGGAAAGCTCCTGTGATAGCCTGTCCACTCTTGTTATCATGGTCGACTCAACTCAAAGCTCAACACCCGTCCGGCTGCCTCCCCGAAGAGGGACCTACTCAGTGAACCCGATATGCGGTCGGATCTGGGGGAACACCTAGGGCGGCCCTGGGCGGTTGATTTATTGACCGGTTTACATGTCTTGCTCAACTGATAAATAGCCAGGGGCGTTTGGAAGCGTAATGCGAGGGTAGGTGTAGACCTGTCGTCGCCTACCCTTAGAAACAACCTGTTGGCCACTCAATCTCGGGTGATCACTGTCCAGTAAAAGACGATACGGGTCCGCGATATTTCAGAGTAACGGAATGCCGCGTTATTACGACAGGTAGAGGTTGCGCAAGCGACGTCAAGCCTGGGACCAAAGGGGTGGATGGAGAAATCTGTCTAATATTGGTAGTCAGAGGGGCGAAGGTGCGCTCTGGGTGTCTCCGCTCAGGCCTCGCCGTAAGGGTTGGCCTCTAACAGGCAGTGGCCTAGGTGGATTTGTGGATTGGGTTGTCCAAATCCCTTGCGCTCATCTCGGGGTGCCATAACGATAAAGTTCGTTGAAAGGCCTGAGATTGTGGGATTAAAGTGATAGGTATACTAAAAATTATATAATTATAGGTTACCTATGCTACAAATAATTATATTTTTCTGATTTTGATGGTGCACGTGTTTCCCATTACTTATACTATTAACATAAACTCTTCTTATTTTTCTAATGGAATTCTGACCAAACACATCCGGCAACATTTTTGAACGCGGCGCCGGTAATCTGAATGGTTTACCGATAAATTTTAATAAACTTTGACGAAAATACAAGAATTATTTTCCCGTAACAATGACGCACAGTGGCACGCTTTTTTATATCGAATTTTGTCACGAATTCCTATATAAACCATTTCGCAACTCGGTGAGCTTATCAGTGATCTCGTTCAGTTGTTCAGATACACAACTTCCACAGCAGTCATTATGAAGGTGTTAGTAGTGTTGGCTTTCTTGGTCGTCGCAGCCGCCGCCCTGCCGACAGACGGACTTCCTAAAGCAGCCAACGACGAAGCCAAGGAAGCGACTCCAGAGCAGGCTAGGGACAAACGCAGTCTACTTCTGGTTGAAGACCTGGCTCCAGTAGCATACACTCCACTCGTCTATTCGGCGCCGGTTGCCTACTCCTATTCCTACAGCAACTCCTGGAGCCGGCCCTCTGCTACTTTCTGGGGCAATCCTGCTGCGCTATGGGGATGGTAACTTGCAGTAATGTTGTCTCTTTATTTTAAAATGTTTTTCAAGTGTGCAATAATTATAATAAATTATATTTCCTCCTACTACATGTTTATTTCATGTTTTATTTCAACGAAAAACACGGATTCTATCGTAACCATTATTATTCTTAAGAATTTGGTAACTCTATCTCTATAAGTGTCCCAATTTCTATAACGCATTTAATTGAGCTATAATTTAAAAAAGAAATACTTTTCTATGATAATAATTAACATATAGTTACTTCTTGCACTGCTGACTATAATAACAAATAAAATAAAATAGGTAAATATGTCTAGCAACTATTGTATCAAGAGAGTATAATATGGAATAATGTCGACATTAATAATGGAGAAATTGCAATGCAAAATTACAAAAAAGGCCAAAAAATATATAAATGAAAAAAAGTGGTCTATAGTATGGTATGGCATTGTACAAACAGCAACTAGATACTTAATTAAATGTAAACCATTTTTCTGCCTCCTTTGCTACGATTCTTAAGTTCTTAACTCATCAACATTCCTAAATTTGCTTACAGATTGTTATTTTCAAATCCTCACCTTCTGTTTCATGGAAACTGCGAAACGTTTAAGTGTTTCGCAATATGATAAGGCGCCTTTTTAATAAGTTTCGAAATACCATAATTTATGGATAAAGAGGGTTACAGTTTAATAGTTCTCTCACCGTTTCGACCATTGCAGCTGTTCATATATTGATTTTTTTAATAATTAGGGTTTTTCTAAATGAAATAAAATTAATATTAATCTGCTACCAACGAATATTTTATTGATTTAAATACGACCACTAGAATAACAATACGACTATGATCATTTTAATAAATAACTGCTTAAAATACATTTTGAAATAAAGTAAATTTTATTCTTGATATTTTTGATTGAACTGCATTTTAGTTCCGTGTTCTTTGGCTGTGTTTTCGTATCCTACTTCGAAAGTTGGAAACAAAAATGGGCGACGCAACTTCACTCGCAAGTGTACCTTCACGTATCCGCAGGAAATAATTGTAATATGCCTAAGCTAACGATAACTTCCCGATATTTGGCCTTCTTGCTAAATGTGATGTCCTCTTTGTACGGCAGTTGTTCATTTTACTAAGTGTTACATTTTATTATAAACTATTCTAAAATCAATTCTTTTACTATACATCATTCACTAATACTCTATGATCCTGCCCTCCAATCCAGCAAAAGACGAGCAAATATTGTTTGTACTACTATATCGTTCCGAACCGCACACTCCCGCAGATTCTTTTGCTTTCTTGGTAGTTATTTGTATAATAGAATAAATTTCTCTTCATGCATTTACCCAATGAACCAAGTGAAATGTAAAGAAACGATACAAAACTGGCTAAACCGCAAAACATACGAAGATACTGAAAACCTATTATTAGTTGTTAAATAACGAGGCAGCATTTAAACTAGAGAATTAGTAGAACTGCACTGTAAAGCTGTTATATTGTTATTACACATATTCTTTTATTTAAGCAGCAACCCACACCTATAAACTGGATACCTAAGACACAAGTATTTTTTTTTGTTAGTTTAGGTAT
>JAOPUG010000042.1:5660806-5672642 GCA_027564375.1 Micropterix facetella | reverse complement strand
AAATTCTTTAAACAGTGTATCTGAGGGGTAGCGGTAGGGTCTCTTATTAATTACCCTGATTAGGGATTTTTGGGCCTTTATTAGGGAATCAAGAATAGTTACCGCAGCGCCACCCCAGCCGATCTGTCTGTATGTAATTACCGTCTGTGCATTTATCTCTAACGTAACATTTGAACCCTTTCCACACAAAAATTCCTCTTCACTGAGGGAGTCATTACAGAAGAGGTACAATGGATCTCTCGTGGTTTATATGCTTAGTTGAGGTAGTTATTTTAGACTACCCTGAACATCTTACTATATTATACATATATACAAGAAAATAATCATATGGGCCGAAGTTTGACGAACTTTTGGTTTTCCCCCTGCCCCAGTTGTCATATTGTTTTTGAGATATAAAAAGGGATGTCTCCACGTGCTGAATATTATATTCAACAAGAACCAATTATCAAGTATGACGATTTTGTTGCATTTAGTTAAAGCTACGGGACCAGTCTACTAAAATAGAATGGTCGGCTTCTGCATCATAGGAAGAAAGACTTGCGTCATGCGTGTCTGCTGAATACAAATGGACGTTGGTCGGCATTAATTGTAGAGAATTTAAATCAAATACTTATATATATTACGCCATTTCGTAATCAAAATCAAAATTACAATTAGGTGTAATATATAACGTATTAAAGTGACATTTTAGTTACAATGTAATTTAATTATAAAGAGACGTCTTGAAAATGGAAATAAAAAAAAACGATTGAAATACCTGGAAGAAAAAATGATCAAATGGAATACCAGAATCAGAGTGGAAACGTAGAGATAAGGGGTATTCCAGAGAAACCCAATTAAAATTTGGTCGAAGCTCTAAAATTGATTAGTCAAGACGTCAAATATAACATCACCACCGAGGACCATACAACCAGGACAGATACTATCAACTACGCCACGCGAAATCCTCGATCTGTCATCGCGGAATTTTCCTCTCGACTACAACGCAATATTCGCTGAAATCTTCTAACTGAGCTTGTAAAAACAACTCAGAGAAGTTAAACACATCACACCTGAATCTGTTAATACAAAAAGTAAAATATTTGTTGATGTTAAAAAAACCACTTTGTATACTGTACAACTTTGCATACTGTTGCAAAAAAATACAACTTTGCATACTGTTGGAAAACATGGTAAAATATTACGTAATAAACGCACGTAATAAATATTAGTTTTGAATCAGGCCAGTTCCCCCAATAGCTTAAGTCTGCAAAAGTCGTCCAATCTATAAATCTGGCAATACGGATGACAATGGGAATTACCGTCCAATGTTGCCGTTAAATGTGGAATCAAAACCCACTCTTAATTCTTCTAAAACCAGATATATCAACGATAGCCTACGACATATCGACACAAGTTTTCACAAACAAAAAATTCAAACGCCTGGATGTATCATAGATAGTATTTGTCTGTTAGCTATACTTCAGAATGTGAATGATATGAAGTATTTAGGAATTATTATTGATTCAAAAATAAATTGGTCGAATCAAGGAATGGCTATTACTAACAGAAATAGGAAATTCGCTCACGTTTTCTGTGATCTTCGAAATAGTTTACACCAAAGATTATTATATCGATATACCTGTATATACATATGGCTCCATGACAAAGTTTGTGGATCTATGGAATAACAGCCTGGGGATCATGTGCCAAAAAGTACTAGACCAAGTACAGAAGGTTAAAAAACGAATACTTCGCATTATACATACGCAACCCAAGCGATACAAATCGGAGCTACTGTTTAGCGATACTGAAGTTCTGAAATCCAACAATCTTTGTGAAGAACATATTGCGTTATTTCCATCAAAACAAACACTCTGGATCCAGAAACGTGTAGCATAAGAAAATCAGAAAATAAAAATAACCTCATTCCAGCTGTAAAACAATGTTTGCACTATGACAATTTTATTATAAATAATATTATACGAATCTACCGCATGAAGTTTTTAGCACCCGTCGTTTCGGCGATTCAAATAAAATAAATCATGTCAAATATACATTAATATTGGTTTAATATTAAAAACCACGTTTAAATAATCTTGTGTTATTAGGCCATGCCTCTTCAACCAAAATATATTGCTATTTAATTTTTTCGCACCTGACAGCCTTCATATCTAATTTGGAACTGAAGACTGTCAGAGTTTCGTCACTAGTGAAATAAGTGTAATTTTTAACGCTGGCGGTATGCACTAAAAAAAATAGGTGCAAACAGCAAAAGGCGGAACCTTAGTCTAGGAGCCTTTTTAAGGTTAGTGCTTGTCATTAGTACGTTTCATTCGCACTTGTCTATCGCGCTGGTACTCACGTGTAAACAAATACTCTAGTAGTAAGCATTAGTATATCTGGCAAGTACAAGTGAATCCAAGGTCGACTTATTTACTAAGCGACAAACAGCTCCCCCCACCCAATCCTGAAAAAAATATGATAAACTGCGGTAGCTGTTTCCTGTTGTCAGAAATGACAAAGTTAGCTCTAACTTTGTTTTCGCTTATATTGCACCCCTCACATTAGATTCTTCGTTGAATGGCCTGTATTACCTTTTGCAATCAAACGTTAAACTGATTGGTTGTCATTCTCATATCATTTTGTATTCATTTTGTTCATCGGTTGATATCCCTATAAAAGTTGAGCTGAATTGTCAATGTTATCTCTTCGTAGCAACCACAGTCTTTCCCACACACGGTTTTTTGCTTCTCTTTCAAGTTCATCGCTGATAAAATCATGTTTGAACACACTTCTCAAAATGAGGCGGCGGTGGTTCATTCCGAGCGAATGGCGTTCTGCTACTACCTTTTTTCTAACAGCGACGTGTAAACGATGACTTCTCACTTGTCACTAAGCAGCTTAGTACTAAACGATAAGCACTAGTGGCAAGCACTAAGATCGTGTAAACTAGCCATTAAAAGAAGTCGTGGAAAAAGTTAAAATAAGAACATAGAGAAATTATCTCTTCTATGATATTGCTATTTACTTTAGATTCCCTATTTCTGTCTTTTATCTTTCGCGACTTCCAGACTCGGAAAGTATTCATCTGTCAGAAAAAAACAGTTGAAAGAGTAAATATAAATAATTTTCCCTTTATAATTTTTATTGATACTATTTTACTTTTGCCCATACTGAAAGAGGTGTTGTACTGTTGAAAATGTACATCGTCATCTCAATCGCAAAATTATCTCACATGAAACATTTTAACTTTTTAGATATTCAGCTAAGCATGGCGAAATAATATTTTGGTCGATTCAATAACAAATTCGACATAATATCGTGAATAATCAAATATCCATTAATAAACACAACTAAAAGTTTATTTAAATAAAACTTTACCTCTGTCTAATGAGGAAAAGGCAAACCGACCTATTAGCGTCTCATTAACGAACACCACATTAAGCGGCTGGAATCGGACGAATGTCCAAAGACCACATATGCTGTGTACTCGATAGATCAATGAAAAATATTAATGTAAAAAAAATAGCTTCATTTTAAGCCCATTTGTGTATTTCTAGGTATCGCCATCAAGGACTTAAAAAATAGATAAATAAGACTTTATGTACAAATATTATACCTTAAACTGTTCTATACCTAATATCTTCATAGCTCACAATTAATGTGTATATCTAAGTTTAATATTTAGGCTTGGATCATAATATTATTAATTTATATTTATAAAATGCATAGATTGGCCTCCGTGAGCGAGTAGGCACACTAACGTTGGGTCGCGCTAGCGACACTAGTCATTAGACTCGCCAATCACGACCACCACACCGTCCAACCTCATTAAGCCACTATGCCATCTTCCTCACTCCGAATGGTATATAATCCTAGGTCGGATGGTGGGAGCTCAGTTGTTCCTGAAATGAGATTGAAGAACAAGGTTTCTACTTAGTCGCTCGTCTCGCATATTTAAATATCTAATTTCAGCGATAATATTATCGATCCGTTTATAGTTTTCGATTAAATCAGTCTAATCATATAACGCTAGTTTTATTAGCAATCTTCGTATTAAATAAAGCTGGTTCAAAGTAACCAAACAGTGCTAAAAAGGGAGTAAACACATAAAGACAGCCGACGTTTCCGCCAACCTGAAGCCTGAACCTCGTCCGAGAAGCCCTGAGCCAGATCTTCACGGCCACAGAGACCTGACTTCTAAAGAAGATAAACAAGGTCAGCGAATGATATTTCTCTAAATTCGTATCCCGCATATACATACTCGCTTGTTTCACTACCGATACCCAGACAGATGAACACTGCAAGAGCGATAATTTAGATTTATGGACTAAACGTAAATATATAATCAAAACCTCTCGCATTGTCTTCAGATATATTTATGCACACAGATTTACGACCCGTGGTGATACCTCACCGACACGATTTCGAAATGTATGGAAGCCGTGCGACATCCGAGATCAGCCCGCGATAACTCGTAGTTTGCTTGGATAGTCTTGGCCGATGCACCAAGTAACCTGGGATCCCCGCCCACAGTCGGTCGTGCATTTCCCTTCAAAGCTTGCGTGTGTGAAAACTACCTGCCGATTTGCGCGACTAAAACCCAGTCCCGCGGAATTTGCCGGCACATACAATCGATGGTCTTTCGACACGGAATTTGACACCAAAAGCGGTTGAAAGCTAGTCCAACAAGTTTTAAATCTCGGACCCATCTAATCGATTGTCCGCCGAGCGCAGATTTGAAAGAGTGGTTAAATATCGGACACATCTAATCGATAGTCTTTAGAGGCGGGATTTGAAAACAAAACATGTTTGAATATAGTTAAACGCAGTTTGTTAAATCTCGGACCAACATACAAAGTAGACCCAAAAACCGTTTGTACCAGAAAGTCGGAAATTAATTCCCGAACAACGGCAAAGTGGACAAATTAAATATCTTCACAGGAAACGGACAGAAGGACGCGCCGTCCAGAAAAAGCCAGCGGATAGCGGAGAAAAACGGCAAGTAAATGTTAAAACCACGCGAAAATACGGAATCCTTGAAATCATCAAGACGGCCATCATCACGAGCGACTTTGATCACCAGTCACAGATCTTCACGATCTGGCGCGACTATGGTAGCCAAACGTCAACTCGAGGCAGAACTAAAGGCCGCCAAAGAACGAGCGCGCCTGAAAGCCACGGCCGCCATCGCCGCCGCTACTGCGAAAACAAACGAAGCAAAAGCAGAAGCCGACGCCACCGGCGATGAAATTGAGGAGAAGATTAAACTTGAGTTGCTGGAGGAAAAATTAGCTCTCCAAAAACTACTCATCTAGACCGAAGTTCAAGAAGAATTGGACCAAGAAGAATAAGACGGCAACAGCATTTCCGAAAGCCGGATAGTGCCGCACATCGGGACCGCAGTAGTTTGCAATATGGTATACTCTTTAAAAAACATAGACACGCCGCATACTTAACAAACCCGTATTTATTATAGGAACTTATTAATAAGTTGACGCAACATCTCCGCCTCCAGTGGTACTCGGCCGGCTATAGCGATCATCCCAAATTGATAAAATTCGCGGATTGGATAGGGAAAATAGTGGACGCCGCGTCACAAGACGAATCACTCCCCACCATACAAAACATACCGCATACAAAAAATCGCAACTAGGTTGTCTGAGAACGTATGTTCTTTAAGACGCGGGGGTAGGTGTTGACCTGTCGTCGCCTACCCTTAGAAACAACTCGATGGCTACCCGAACTCCGGGGAGAATTGCTAAGTAAAGGATGCCACGAGTCCACGATATTTCCGAGTCACGGAATGCCGTGTTATTATGATAGGTAGAGGTTGCGCAAGCGACTTCGGGCCGGGACCAAAAAGGCTGGAAAAAAAATCGTCTAAATTTGGCCACCCGCTAGGTGGCACTTCCCAGTACCTCCCCGTCAGGAATAGGACTCTTGCAGGCTGAGGTGTAGCTTGGTACGTGGATCTGTCTTCGTCCTCAAGTCTTTGTGTTTCGTCTCGGGGTAATATAACGATAAAGTTTGCTGAAATGCTCCGGAGTGGCCGGATTCGCTCGGAGCAGTTGAAAATCAAATTTGTTTCATTACCTATACCCACGCCGACGACGACTGAAAAAGCGATAATTTAGACTTATCGACCAAATCACGTCAAGATATAATCAAAATGTCTCGCACCGTCTTCGGATATATTAATGCACACGGATTTACGACTCGTAGTGACACCTCACCGACGCGACTTCGATATATTTGAAAACCGTGTGACATCCTGAAAACCAGGATAGTCGCCGAGACGAGCCCGCATAGTTCGTTTCTTGCTTGGTTAGTCTTGGCCGACGCACTAAATAGCCTGGGATTCCAGCTCACACTCGGGCGTGCATTTCCCTTCACAGCTTGGGACATCGCAAAGCAGCCACGAATGTGAACACCATCAGTCGATTTGCGCGACTAAAACCCAGTCCTGCGGAATTTGCCGGCACAGGTGTGTTGTCCAAAAACTAATATCCGCCGCCATTTTTTTCAATACAGACGCACGAAAAAGGATGCGGAGAAGAGGAAACCTCACTATTTTAATTAGTATTTAAGAAAAAATATTTGTGCTCGAATATATGGTGTATGGGGACCGAAGCCATCCATCTGTCCACCTATAGCTATAACGACTCCGGTCGTTTTTTCTGCCCGGGCTTATGACACTTTAACATTGTATGGCTTCTATTCTCATCCATTCCACGCTGTAGCCGTTTATTCCTACCTTGTAGCCGGTTATTTTTACCATGAAGTCGGTTTCTAATGGTTCTGTGTAGCTTGGGCCTGATGGACTTTTTGTGTTTTGTGCATCCTCGAAGAGGGGGCTATCGCATAGGAGCTGAACCGGACCTGAAAAGGCCTATGTGAACTCTGCCTGCGGCTGTAACTGCAGTCATTGACAGTTGAGATGGGAGGTTCCGATCCGGGGTAAAACCTAGAGCGGAATGGGCGGTTTGCGCACCGGGCGGTGTCAGTCAATCGGTTGCGCACTCCGGTGAATAATTGGGGGAGTCTATAAACGTACGTTTCCTAAGCCACCGGGGTAGATTTTGACCTGATGTCACCCATCCATAGAAACGTTCGCTGGTAACCCGATCCCGTGTGACGCCGACGGCCTTTACCGGATCCGAGACAAATTCGAGTCATGAATTACAGCTTACATCAGGTAGAGGCCGCGCAATCGACCTCCAATTATTGACCGGACTGGAGGATGGATAAATCCTTCCAAATCTGGTACTAAGGGAGCGAGAAGGCCCACTGGATGGCAAGTACCAGTGCCTCCCTGTAAGGCATTGAACTCTTACGGGCTATTTAGTCCGTAGTTGGGTCTATGGATTTGTATGTCCATAAAGTCTTTGCGCTCATATCAGGGCGACAGAACGACAGCAGTCGTTATCACATCCTGGGATGACGGGTTATAATATCCGGGGCCTAATGGGGGCGTGCAGCTCGAGTCCTAATATCCAACTTTGTCATCATGGCCGCCCCGATTCATAGCTCAGTACCGATCCGGCAGCCTCCCCGAAGAGGGACTAATCCCGTGGACCTTGTTGAGCGGCTGACATGAGGGAACGCCTCGGGTGACCCTCGAAGGTTGATGTATTGGTCGGTTTACTGGACTTGCTCAACTGACGAATAGTCAAAGGAGTCTGGAAACGTAATGCGACCTAAAACGCGGGTGTAGCTGTCGACCTGTCGTTGCCTATCTTTAGAAACTTTCTGTTGTCCACCCGATCTCGGCTGAAAGCCGAGTAAAGGACGCCTCCGATCCGCGATATTTCCGAGTGATAAAATGTCGCATATAATACGACAGGGAGAGGCCGCGCAACCGAATTCGAACCTGAAACCAAACGGGTGGATGGAGAAATCAGTCTGAATTTGGTAGTTAGGGAGTGAGGATAGCCCGCTGTTTAGACTTGCTTGCCCAGTGCTTCGCTAATAAGACGTTGGTTTATAATGGGCTGCGGTGGAGTTGGATACGTGGATTATTTTGTCAAAATTTTCTGCGTTCACCACGGGGCGATCTAACGATAAAGTTCATTGAAATGCCTCGGGGTGGCAGGTACTCTACTCATTCCGCACCCCTGCGAGTTCCGTGATCAGATGGCTCAAATGCGTTTTCAAAGAGGTCCGTTTGTATGGCAGCTCTCATACCGAAACCATAAATCTAATCAGTTCTTCCTATTGACGAATATAACCCATTGTCGAAAGGATTTTTAAAGTCGCACAACGCGTTCATGAGTTACCGTGCCCATAAACTGATCACAAACTGCATATTACAGTAGCAGACAGTGATCACTTAAGGGACCTGTTAAGGTAGTCCCCTCTTCGAGGAGGCTATCGGATCGAAGCTGAATCATGAGTTGGGCCGATAAACAATAGTCAGCCTTTAAGGCCATATGGCGTGGAACCATTAAGTCTCAAAACCGGGAAGAACCCTCTTCTGTCGTTGGCCCACGGCCCTCGCGCTAAGGTGGATGGCAATACTCCTGGTCGCTTGGTATACGGGTTTACAATATTAAGATGGTATTCCACCACACGACCCCTGCGTACCGAAAATATACTTTTCAATACACCAAACTCCTGTTAAAAATCAAAATGACCCGACCTTTTTCAAGGTGAAAATGCTATTTTCAGCGAATATATGTGCGAGTTGGGCGATGGGCGGGTGCCGCGCGCGCGGCGAGGCTGTTGCGCCGCCCGACCCCTTCAGGCTTTCAGGCCGCCGGCGGAGGCTTCGCGTTTCAGTTTCAGTATGTTGCCGGCGTCGCTTCGGCAGGGACGCCGAGTCAGTGGAGCGTCGCGCGTTCCCGCTCGCTGCTCACATCTCGGGAGATCGGACATGTGAAAAACGCGCCCATGTGATTGTTACAACAGAGTTCAGTGAGGTTGTTATTATAGTAAAATATAAATATATCATTGAAAAAAAACGGAAGTTTCCGTACGATGTTCGAATATAAGTGAGAGTGTCATTTATATTTATGCAGCAAATATGTGAATTTCTTTTAGGTGAGTTTATAAATTTTTAAAACGACATTTTCCCTTTTTTGATTTTTGAGGATATTCAGGAAAATATTTAACTCTTTGAATCATAGTAAAATATTTAACTATTTGAATCACATTTTTTTAAATTTTTATATGACGGTTCACAAATAATCCTTCATATAAAAATAAACTATTCCCTCTCCACGCGGATAAAATATTTTTCGGAAAATCGCCTAACTATTTCCAAAATATAAATTGTTCAATACCCTATTAGGTAAAAAAAGAAAATATGTAAAAAATTATATGTTAAAATATATCGAATTGCTATTTTAAAAAAAATATATTTGTTGTATGCTATTTCAAGGTTTACTGAGCCTTGTATCAATCCGCCCATTTCTTGTATATTGTGGTCGCCACCTATTATAGTTCTGTGCTAAGCTTCGAGTCGTTTATGAACCGCAATAAGCTCTTGGAGCTGGTTTGTTTTACCTCTTCAGATTGGAGTAATTAGTTACCCAGGTGGGTGTTTCTTTTATATATTAGTGGGCCACATTCGCATACGAGGTGCAGGGGAGTTTCGTCTGCAGTTTGGCAGAATCTGCACACTCGAGTGTCCTGGGGCTTGAAGTTGAACATGTGTCTGTTCAGGCCATGATACCCGTGAGCACCCTCACCAGCATTCATAAATTGTTCCTATGTATTGCTAAAGCCTTGTGGGTAGTCTTACGGTCGTAAGCTTTGATTGTCGCTTTAGAGTGATTCAAGTCTGGCGTGATGTTCCAGTGATTAAAGGTTTAAAAAGATACATAGGTTTAAAAGATACTTTGATTAAAAGTTAAAAAGATACATAGGTTTTTGGCTATTAAGTTTGCTAAACTTTTTAATATGTACACTACAGCATGGTTCAGGACCGTATAATAATCCCTTTGCACCCACCTTAGCAAGTCCGTCGGCTTTTTTGTTGCCTTCGGTCCCTGCATGATCGGGAACCCATATTTTCGTCCAGGGAGTTTAGAAGTGACACGCAGTTTTGCACCAGCATTGAGATTATAGTGTCCAAAGCTAGTGCTAAAAGAGCTGCCTGACTATCCGAGGTGATATAAATTAAATAGTTGGCGTAGTTCTTTCGGAGGTTGATATCCACATATTCAGTAATCCGCTTGGAAAATGGGGGTGTATTTTCTAAAGTTTATACTTCTTTGGAAGTTTGGTCGCTCTCCATATATTCCGCAACCTACTTCAAGTCCCGATTTGGAACCATCGGTAAACTATTTAAGGCTACCGGCCTCCCAGTGTAGTTGGTTGTTTAGCCAATCATCTCTGGACTGCAAAAAGTTTTTAAAAATTGAACAGCGGAAGCATGGTATCTGATACCATGTTGAGGATTGGAGTTGCATGGACAACTCTAGGACATATGTTATGGCTGGTGAAATCCAGTGTAACTTCTCTCGGGTAGATTGTATGTATATGGAAGTACTATTAGATAACTATCCTAAACATCACATCACATCACATATTCAAAATTTAAGTATAATTTTATTATATGTATAATGTTTAACTAAAAATGTTATACGAATACTTAAATAAAGGTTTATAGTTAAATTGACTAATTGTTTATTTATTTAGTTTTATATTTTATGAGAAATAACAATAAGAAAGTATTAAAATGACTATAATAGTTTTCAGTTTCTGATATTTGAAATAACATACCCCAATGTCAATTTATAAGCTAATCACAGGGCTGGCAATTAGTTTTTCAGTAAATAACTAAGCAAAAATTCCACTAAGGGATTAATTGTCGACTTTTGGTAAAAAATAGATATTCCAGAAAGTTTTCAATATATTTAGAGTGTTCTTCAACTCTTTGACTCTGAGGATAACGTATAGCGGTATAACCATATAACTATAGCGTTTATTATAATCCTCACAGGAAAAGCATTTTTGAGAATTTGCTTTTTGTAGTAAATATTTAACTTCTAATGAAAGCGTTATTCTTTTTGAAACATAAAAAATTATATTTAAATTAATAGAATTTCCTTCGAAATCATTGATTTTACAGTTCGCTTCTGTAGCTATAATGTTCTAAAAGGGGCAATGTCTAAGGCCTAATGGAGTTTCTACCAAAGTTATTAAAAACATTAACACAGAAAATTTCTACAATTCTGAAAAATAGCATGAGCCATCTGATAAAGTACCTACTCATTATATCAACAAAGAAAACTATTTTAGACGCAGTAGAAGTTATCAAACAGTGAAAGGGGATTCAAAACTTCGCCAAACTAAAGATGTTTTCAAAGATAATTAATTCGTTGAGGTTAAAGGATATGAAGTTTTTAAGAGGTGTTTATCCTTGTTTATGAAATATATATTTTTTTTCAACGAACTGTTGGGAAAATTTGAACTATGGTAATCGTGCTCATATAAATACAGTAATAAAAACAAGGATATTCACCTCCCAAGAATTTCATTTATATCCTTTGTATAAACGAATTGGCAGTCGAACAAAAAAAACTACATATGAGCTGTTATTTCAGCAATGATTTCAAAAAGTGGAGTAACATTGGAATAATGGTTAATTCTACCAATCCTTGACTATGGAGATTGTGTATATGGACCGTGTTTGCGCAAACCAGACGAAAATAGGATTCAGAGAATTCAAAATGTATGAGCCAGCTTCTATTTCAACATTCCACTAAGAACCAATGTTTCCCCATTCCTATATAAATGGGCATTACTAAATATGGCAAACTAAAGTCAACTTCACTTGGCTAAATTTACAATGAAAATCATAAGAAGCAAACACCGAAGTTCACTTATAAAATGGTCTCGTCGTAAA
>JAOPUG010000042.1:5542503-5561040 GCA_027564375.1 Micropterix facetella | reverse complement strand
TGGAGGTATGCGACTGCTGATTAGTATATTTTAAATTCTGTCTAGTGGCAGCATGCCTTCAGTGTGCTTTATTAAATATACGACACAAGCGGTAAATCTCAAACTGAAGATTGAAGAGTAAAAAGATTATTTTTTAAGAAGAGTATTTTTTTACTATGAAAAGCGTAAGAAAACACACAAGGTATGTCGGGCTTGCCCCATTCAGTAACCCTAGGCACGCCACTGACCTGGTGGTGCTTAAGGTCATCCAAGGAGGCTGCATACCAAATTTAGTTAAAATTGAACCATATGATGTCTTTGGACATACAAACAAACAAACAAAGAAACAAATGCACATACAGGCTTTAAGACTCGGGCGAACCTCGAGTCACCCCGAAGTGTTTCAACGAACTTTATTATTATGTCGCTCCGAGATGAAACGTTAGGAATTTTGACGAAGACAATCTACGCACCAAGCTTCGCCCAGTCCGTGAGAGTCCAACTCCTCACCGCAAGGCACTGGGAATTGTCAAGGCCAGTGGGGTATCCTCGCGCCCTCACTCCCAGATGTGGTCAGATTTCTCCGACTTTCCGTCTGGTAGCAACTTCGAAGTCGCTTACGCGTTATTCCACCTTATGTAAGCGGCAATTCATCACTGGAACATGTCGCAGATATGACGCGTCCTTTAATCGGTTTGCAGTCCGAGATTGGGTGGCAATCGTATCGTTTCTAATGATATTTATGGATTTTAAGACTATACTTGGGTGAGCCCGTCACCCCGAGGCATTTCAATGAACTTTATCGTTATATCGCCTTGAGATGAAACGTGCGAAATTTTACGTAACAAATCCACTATCCAACTACGCCGCTGCCCGTTAGAAACCAACTCCAAATAGCGAGACGCCGGGCAGCAAGCTGCCCGGCGGACTAGACTCACTTCCTAACTACCAAAATTAGACGGATTTCTCCATCCACCAGTTTGGTTCCAGGTTCGAAATAGCTTTCGCAACCTTTATCTATCGTAATAACGCGGCATTCCGTCATTCGAAAATAACGCGGATCCATGGCGTCGTTTTTTTCAGCAGTTCGCCCGAGATCGTTTTTAAGGGTGGGCGACGATAGAACGACACCATTATGCAACTAGACTCTCTCTGGCTATTCGTCAGTTGAGCAAGACCGGTAAACCGACTAATATATCAACCGTTCAGGGCCGCTCGAGGAACACCTCGGGCAGCTCTGGGGTAACAACCCCAGGTCCGACCGCAAAGCGGGTTTCTCCAGATTAGTCCATCCCGCAGAGTCCCCCTCTCTGGGGGTGCTGCGGGATGGGAGCTGAGCCGCGAATCTGGCCGACCAGTATAAACAAAGATGGCCATACGACCCGAGCTGCACATGCCCCATTAGGCCCCTGTTTCTAAGGATAGATAGTATAAGGTTCCTAACTACTACTACTTTCTTAGGTCACATGGCGCTTCTAAACTCCCCCAACTATTCGTTGTTGAGCAAGGGTCGGCCAACCGGCTAGTGCATCAGATATCCATTCGTCCGAAGTTGTCACCCAGTGCTTTTACTGCATTACCGGAATACACTGGAATCTGGCGCGTGTCATCCGAGATATACCGGGCCGGGCCGGGAAGGTTGTTGAGTGTAGGCCGGCAAGCCGACCAGCGCTCAAACATCCAGGGCTGCCCGAGGTGTTCTTCCAGATCAGCCGCTCAGCGCGCTCAGCGGGTTCACCGAGCTAGTCCCTCTTCGGAGAGGTTTGCGGATGGGAGTTAGCCGTGAGTCGGGACGACCATGATAAACAAGAGTTTTCCATTACGACCCGAGCTTCACGGCTCCATCAGGCCCTAGGCACAGTATACATCAGACTATGTAGCGGGCCAAAAATGACAAAGGCTACGTAATAGAACTACATACACTGGAAAAAGGAATGTCCACAAGAAAAATTCCCGATTTTTAGGTTAAGCCTATAGAACCAATACAATAATATATAATTATTTGTACCTCCATATATGTACGTAGGTACGTAGGGACTAAATGGCAGAGCCATTATTCTTCGTTTAGTAGCATTCTCTTGTATTCGTTCTTGAAACGATCGTAACGTCTCACCCAATCTATTCCATACAATCTCCGAGTAGTAAGAGAAACTGCCTTGACCAATATTCGTTTTGTGTTTCGGGTTGCTAGTTGTTATCGTTCCAGCGCAAGATGAAATTGGCGATTACAAGACCAAGCCGTGAGAGAGTAAAAGTATCGAGGTTGTTTACCATACACTATTTTAGGACGTAAGTTGCAAGGTGGAGCTACCTTTTTCAAGGCGATATATAATAACGTAGTGTTATACAAAAACGAGACCTAGCACAGGCATTTTGTAATTTCTGATGCCTCCGCTCTCTCTTCCTATACAGACACAGTCCGTACACACAGTTACCATAGTCCGTATATCAAGATGTTAATTTCAAAACCGATGTATTGGTTTATTAAGGGCAAACTAACAACAAAACTGCTAACAGACTGAACTGAGCTAGTGAAAATTTTCTAAACGACAGAAAAACGTGGTAGGTTTCTTTATTGACATTAAAAGGCGTGTAATACACTAGATTTCAGCTAAATAATATGAAGTAAAATTAATCTCGTAATAGCCCAATAAAAGACTGGTTAAGAAGCTATGTACTTCCGTGAACTATATATAATTGTGAAAGTGAATGATATTTTTAACGAACATAAATAGTATAAGTCTGGAGTAGTACAGGATTCGATGTAAACACTACGAAATCCATCGTATACTGTAACGACCTTACACAATTCCTTGAGAGAAGGCTATGTTTCCAATATGCGGACGACATTGCACTAATGTCAGCCGGATCGAGCGTAGAAAACTGCATCGAAACACTTCAAAGCGATTTCAATCGTCTGCAATCGTGCGATTCTATTGTCTTAAAATAAATTCTGCAAAAAGGGAGCTAATAAATGTCCGTTCTCAGCACATGCCTCTAATTATAGGTCGCTGATTATTCATTACCTCGATTGTTTTTACGATACGATAGTAAAGAATTCATCATCGTCTTGCAACTTCAAATCAATCGAGCTACGCTGTAGCTGTGTGCACCTGCAAATATTGAATATTGAATAACATTTTGATACAAATTAGAGTTTTTTTTATAATATAGTTTTTTATAGTTTTAAATATATACTTTTTTTAAATATACAGCTGTTACAAAACATTACATACAAAATTAATAAATTTCAATGAAAAAGTAATGAAGTGTTTCCACTTTCATACATATTAATTGTTTTTAGAAAAATAATCACATATAGGGAGGTGGAAAGGCAGGAATCATAGTTAGTAAATAAATATAATATGAATACATGTTATATAATATAGATACATATATGCTATTTAGATATATTCATGATTTATTTAACATATCAATTCAATTATAATTACAATGATATGTCAACACCATTTTTAATCATTGCTTTCTTAAGAGCGATATTATATATGACCATTTGAATACGTCAATATCGCTAAGCTGCTCATTACAAATCACTTAACCTGTAAATGTAACAGTTTTGTGTAAATTTTTGCTAACCTGCGGGAGGTGGAATAGTTTCGTTTCAAGAGTGAGTTGCGACGTTACACGTAAAGATATATAAGAAGTTTAAGGTTATATAGAAATGTTATTATAGTTATACCATCAAGTAGCTTAACTACATGAACCTTTAATTGAAATGACCGCAGGTCCTAAGAAAGACCCCTAAACACTAAAATCGCATTATCAAGGGAAAATGTCGCAATACGGTCGGGGAATAACATATAGGTATATGAAATCCTCTTATTGGTTTCCGGATCCGGTAACATGGCGTCGGAATGCTAAAACAGGGCGAATATCTTACGGTGCGCGGAATAATCGAGGCAAACAATAAAGCGTCGCCATCAATATTCGATGCTGGCACCCCGCTCTGCCTTGTTTTATTGCGTGTTTCTGGACGAAGGTATGCGATACTCGCTCCTAGCAGCCAAATCACCAGCCGTCGCACATAGGGGCGTTTGGCCGATCTGGGCGGTGAAAAGTTAATTACAGAAATGAAACAAGGTTCGCAATAAGATCATGCAATGTGATCTTATATGAGGCGTTTTACTTTAAGCAAATATGTTCCGATACAGTAAATCGATTGATACAGTACAGTCGATATGATACAGTAGATCGCTGTGGCGAATCGACATTTATGCAGCATCGTGAACGGGTGGGCGCACGGCGACCTTTAAACGTCAGCGTTACCAGGAATGTTTCGATTAAATTGTACAGCAGACCTTCCGATCGTACATCTTGCAATTGTTAAAATACTCGTACAAATAAGATTTATGTTTGTACATATGGTAACACTGGCACAAGTATGCTGGCTCGCTCGCCCTCTACTGGGAGAAATCAGCAGCGTGTAACGTGACTGCCATCAAAACTATAATTTATATGGAAAAAAAATATCAGAAATTTTATATTTCCTCGTTGCTTTTTAAGGACAGCCTCGCCTTAACAATTCACCATGCGGTCGGAAGTATTTCGGCACCATTCATATAGCTCGTTTAATGTTTTAAACGTTGGAAAATGGCGATCCTTTCGAAAGCAATGGAAAATTGAACAAATAAAAGATAAATATTAAAAATAAATAAATAAAACACAATAAGAAATAAACGGGAAACCGGTTTCATATCTTTTGATACCGTTCCATACTAAGTCGTTTGCCCCGTAACCATTTTACTATGTTTTTATTAAGTCGCTATCTTGTACAATTTGTCTGTTCGGTAGAAATCTTGCAATCGATTTGAAACTGACTTCCCGATATCTGATAACGCTGAAATTTTGCAAACAAATTTTGTTCTGGAAACAATACAATACAGTATACTTGTAGTCTGTTTTAAGTTTGATTATTACTAATAATCAATAAACAGCACCATTTAGCAGTGGCGGTCCGAATTACACTGCAAGCAAAGCGCAGCGTAAAACGCTGTCCAGCGACGGAGGCTGCTAAGCGGCGCTACGCTTTCCTTGTTACAATTAAAAAATACATTTTTAAATGCCAACATCGTTGAAATACAAAAAAAATTGTGAATTAAGTTTACGTATCGTTAATAAAAATAATTGACCAATCGAGCGAACACATATCCCACAATACTGTGTTGGGCCTACACAGTTAATAAAATCTACAGATCTATACCATTTGCTAAAATATAGGCATATGTCACATTAATTCGTGTCTTATCATTGGATTGATTAAGAATGGAGGAGCTAGATCGCTCAAAAATAATTGGTAAGGCATCATGCAATGAAGATGCAATGAAGGAGATGGACAGAATGTACCAACTAGGACCTGCAACACCATCAATAAGTCATATATTTAAAATCTTACACAAGACTATTAAGCAGAAAATAATTATTTATTATTTTTTTCATTTACCACTTTTTAAAAATGGACTAAAAAGTATATAATAATTTCTCCCAGCCCCATACAGAAAATGAAAAACGTGGGGCGCATGCAATAGATAATTAATTGATCCATGAATAGTTCACACTTCACACCTAAGTCACTTACAATAGCATCCCACGTTTTCATCAATCACAATTCATCGCAAATTTATAAAAGCTCTTCAAATCCTGCATGCGGATTTTGAAAGAGCGACAAGTTTCCGCATCAGAATATGTTTATCGACTCCGCCATCTGCCATTTAGTTCAAGTTCAAGTAAGTGTGTGTTCCTGAATACAAGAAACCCAAGGAATACCTTTACATGGCATGTGTTGAGATTTGAGGATAATCAAGTAGATAGTTGGGCTTTGCTCAAGATCAGGGTTTTTATTTTCCAAATATGTGGCTACTTGAATTTAGGATTAATTGTGATGATGGATTGCTAGTAACTTAGTTTGAACTGTGAACTATTCATGCATCATTAATTATGTCTGTTGCATGCGTTCCACGTTTTTCGTTTTCTGTATGAGGCTAGGAGAAATTATTTATTCTTTTTAGTCCATTCTAAAAACGTGGTTTATTAAAAAAAAAAATAATTAAATAATTATTTCAATAAGATTTAGAATTTCTGAGGCCCAGGTTCAAACGGGCGGACAGACGGACGGAGAGATTCGCCACGTCAGATTTTTTTAAAAACTAAGGTCTTAAACCTACTACTTATAGCCAAGCATTCTACGATAACCACTGAATGCTTCGTCAGTCCCCGTAACATCTTAGCTTCCGTGTGACACATCACATGGCCGTCATTTGGAATATACCGGCATGTCAATAGACACGCCGGTTTCTATAATAACAGCTACGTAGTTGACAGGTAATGTTCTTTATTTTGTTGCACAATTAGAAATGCAAATCATGAATTTTCATGAAGCAGGTAAATATGTCTACTCTCCATATATTATGGTTACGATGGATATCTTATTGATTTTAAAGGAAAGCCTTTCGGATATGTCATTTTTAGTTCAAGGAAATGAATATTCTAGTAACTAGTCGATTATTTGTACTTCAAAGTAATTATTGATATTTTTATATTTTATATTAGTAAGTTAAAGGCTTGTTTTTTAAGATACATTATAAATTTGCTGCTGAAATCTGCAGTTTTAAAAGACAGAGCTCTTTGAAATTAATATGTTTTTAAAGCAAAAACTTGTGTCATTCTTTGTTCATAGTTGTACGTTTTTTGGTATTAGAGCTATTAAGATATCATAGTTATGACTCGAATACAGTTATATTATTATGCAGAAATATAATTTGAATAACATTTGAAATTTTTGAAAACTACCTATTAAACTTGAATTAACTCCGTTAGAGATTTTTCGTAACTTCAAGTGTGTTTTGTAACTTCCATTTATTATCCCTGATAATGCCAAATAATACTACGCATTAGGATAATAAAATATTTATACCTATTAAAATGGAAATATCATTTTAGCTTCCCAGATCGCACCTCTATGTGCTTCGCCCGATCGCGCCTAATGTCACTTTCGGTGCTACTTTACAATACGATCGAATCGTTTCGATTTCCGGTGATATAATTGTTACGATTTCATTGACTTACGTAAAAGAAGTTTAAATAGTCCAAGCGTTTTACAAATGCCTCAGACGATATCTTCAAAACCGAATGTGAATTTAAGGTTTAGGGGTGAACAACTACAGAAAATATAGAAATATCTTTTCACAACGTCTTGTTTTTTACCCATAATTCTTCCTCCATGCGGTTCTTTTTTGTGTGTCATCTCATAATTTGTCTTGTATAAAGACGTTACAACCTGCGCACGCTGGATAACATATTTAGAATCCATGGATGACCGATTCGCACATATATCGGCTACATCAGTCACGCACTTTCTTATCATTCTCTCACTCTTTGCAGATAACGCCGAACACGCACATATTATGATATTTTTCGCTGTCTTCTCCTCCATTTCACAGTTTAGGCTCGTTTTCTCTTCCGCTACGCCAGAATTTGGAGGTGTCTGTTGAGTCAGCAACTCCCATTGAGCATGCCATATGCATCTGTCAAAAGTTTTGATAATTTGTTGAAATAACTTTGCATGATAGATATAAAAATATGCACCTTTCATCGGGCTTCTGCATACGAGCACGAACGAACATCAATACATCTCGATCATCGTTCAAACTTCCGAAATTCAAACGAAGTTTACTCGCTAACTGCTCCCAAACTTTTATTTTTGAAGTTTTGCACGATACCAGCTGAGTGCATTGTATCTGGAGAACCAGCAAGCAGATTTAAGGAGCCTTATATCCGAATTGTTGCGAGAAAGGCGGTTCTCTTCAAGTCGTTCGAGGAACTCAACTACAAACGAGTTACCATCGTAAACAAAACCAATATAATGGCTTGAGAACTGAGTATCCGAATAGACTTGGTCGGAAGTAACCAGATTTGCCAATGAAACTGGCTTAAAATTAAATAAATTTTCTGTAGAAAATGGCTTAGAATCAACACGCATTGAGGTTGAAGGTATAGATATAACGATATAATTCTGTAAGGGACTCGTAGAACGTCCTATTCAATTAATCTTCCAAAATTTAAATAATGCCTAAGACATTATAAATACTATTACCGAATTTACCGTTTGAAGATTTAAGCACCCGACGTTTCGGCGATGTTGCAAACACCGTTGTATAGGGTAGACTCTCTACCTTAGACAACGGCAGTTGCAACATCGCCGAAACGTGCTTAAAAACTTCAAGTGAAAATTCATTAATCTTATTTATAATGTCAAATAACCGCGATAGTTTTCGATTTCATAACGTCTAAGAACTTATTTTTTGAAACCTCTATTCTTTTTTTAGAGTACCAAGTAGTAGGATTTATTTTCGAAAATCTATGAAAAATGTGTGGAGTTTTTGTGATTATTCTTTTATTTTTTGAAAGAGAAAATTCGTCAACTAACTCTTGAAAACAGGAAAATATTGGAACATTCCTTCGATTCCTGGTTAGGATCTAAGTCTGTTGTCGGTATCGATTCCGCATATTCCAGATATTCTTTTAATATCAAGAGCTAAAATTGTTATTGCATCGACTCAAATTCATAGCCAAGCTCAGCTTTGACGAGGTGGGAAGCCGTGTAATAAGACTAGGGGTGGAGAAGGCATGCTCATTTATATTACAAAGATTAAGAAATAACATTTCACTTGCGATTAATTCTAGGCAGTTTGAACACTCGTCAGACTTTCTCTGTAAGTCGCTGTAATACCGCGATCCGCTAAATACAAAATACAATTTAGCAATCATCATCGAAAAAATATAATTTACAGTGAACAAACGCTGAAACGAATCACAATTTCATTTATAAAATTTTACCTTAAATCAAAACTAGTATTCGGGCCAAATATTGGTCTCCAAAATTTATAACGGGATAAAAATAGGAAAAGGGAAAACCAATGCCGACTCAAGAATTTAGAAAATGAGCGCCACCGCGTTTTAAGCCGAAACACGGAAACTGAATGTAGAAAAACGACAAAAGAACTATAGTCACAAATATTGAAAAATCAGGGTGTAGATACCAACGTAAAGTAATTTCTACCCAGCTTGCCTAGCCGTCGATTTCCACAAACAAAAAAAAAACAATTTTATTAAATTCAATGACCTAGCCATTTCGAATCTTCTTCCTCAAGCATATAAATACTTATATTTATTTTCATATTAACTACCCCTTTTATTTCTTGTATATTTATATTGATAGATATCGGATGTGAGTTTTGTTTATCTTATCATTTTATTTTTAATACAAGCTCTACCCCCGCTTTGCTTTAGTCCCGATGTCTGTTCTGATGCCCGTTCTATTAAGTTAAACATATTGCGCTCCCATTTCTGTGAAATATTTTTATTGAGTATAGCGTGTATTGCTTTTACATCCAACAGATGGTGCTGTAAACACATGGTTTTAACTGTCGCAGGTGTGATATCTATATAAAAATACACGCGTATTCGAATGCAATGTTGTGTAAAAACGTCAAAGCAATCGGTGAAGACATTTCGGAAATTAAAAGATTTTGTCCAAACGAAAATTTACATTTTTATCAATATTTCATTATTTCGACCTGGTATAAGTTGCTTTGTTTTTTAAAAGAAATAGAAAGTGTATAATAGAAGCAACCCATTAAAAACAAGGGCGTTGGGCCGTATTTAATTTCCGTTATAGACTGAGAGACCAACGGGAAAAAATTAAGTTATGACAAAAATATTCATGTATTGTATTTTTATGTTGACAAAATTGGAGTACCTAAACACTAAATCTACCGCTTGCATGGCATTCAAGTAACTTATAGCTCGTTACACTTTCCCATCTGGATGATGTTCGTGCTAGCATGCGATCTAGCGAGCAATTCATGTCCCCTTTACAGCAAGTGCTTATGTGGTACATATATATACCAAATTTACTTAGAATGGTCGCGTTATTCCCACCTTCTTTTAGCAGTTTGAATAAGTGACTGTCATAGTATTCTTTGACAGGCTAAGCGAGTTTAATCGACCATTCCCTAGATGAAAAATCTTTAGCGTTTCCAGTAGATAAGCCTTAAAACAGTTTTTCCAATTTCTCCAGCATGAGTATATAGGCATTCTTTGACGGACTCCAAATCGTTGAATTCACTTCCATTCGTTACAATGAAATTCTTACATTATAACGAGTCTATTCGTAGATACCCATTACAATTGATTTAATAGAACGTATATTCTAAACTGCGCTGGACTAAGCTCAATATTTTAACTGGACATCTACACCAGCGGAGCCACATGGATAGATGGCGCGTTTGTCATTTTCAAGCGCAATGACGATTGGTCGACTGAAAACAATGTGGTTATTGTGTGACATGAATACAAACCTACTCGGTAGCGTTTTACCTAATAAATCTATGCACCTTAGGGATTTTGACAATTTCTTTATGCCGTGACGTCACCATTAATAAAAACTATTCGAAAGCGACTCACTTAACAATTCTATCGCCTTGCCCATATCTTTTGTACTGATCTAAATTGTTTCGCCTGTGTTGGATCAAGGAGGGCGCATTTGGAAGTTCTATAGCTGGCAGTTGAAAGATAATCTTCTATGTGTTTCTGCGTACGAAATCTGGATAGACAGGTGTACAATATTTTAACTACAATTTTCAAGACGATGAATCTGTAACTAAACCGTTGTTCATCATCATTCGTTTTAGTTATTTTATTCGCTTTTTACAAAGGATTTCAGCTACAGGTTTTCGTCGTTGGCTCTTAGCCTATTAAAAACGAGACAGGGCTGTTGCGATGGGTGAAATATGCGAATGCTGAGCGACGCTGCGCGATCAATCATTGTTGAAATTTAAATCTAACGCGCTGCGATAAGAGGGGAGATGTCGCTTTTGATCAGAGGAGAGTAAAGAGGAGGGGGTGGTAGAGGGTAAGGGGGAGAGGGGAAGGCGTAGCCTCGATATCTCCCGATCGACTGAAGTGGCCTCTGTTTACTGAGGGGAAATTAAGTTGCCATCATCTGCCTGTGATATATGTAACGTCATTTGCGTAAATCCAGCTCAAAATATATGGCGGTATCACACCATTGACTTCCGTGTTAAGATTAGCTAACCTCTTGTTCTTACGTAAGCGATCAATGTGAACACGAAGCAGTGCGACTCGCATTGTCACAGAGTGTAATGATTAACAGTCCATTTAAGAGGTTCGGAGATTTATCTCTGAAATTTTACTCTTTTAGTGGAACTGGGTCCGATAGCAATCAGGCCTGGTAAGAAATAACATGACACGGTCTTGTGTCCACATTTCGTGGACGGAAAGAAAGTCGAATGTTGAACTAAAGTCGAATTCTCAGAAGGAACTAACCAAGATCAACACACGATATCTGCGCTATTAAAATTCTCGCGAGTAGCAGAGCTATGCGGGTTCAGCATCACTTTTTCCAGTGGCACCTCCTAGGTAAATATTTATGCAGCATATACAATCAACGGCTCAGAATGGAGTTGTACGAGATCCGATTGATGACATCACAGTTTTGCCAACCTACGATATTTATAAATAGGATGAGAAAAAACCCGACTGCTGTGTTTGAACCCGGTAACTTTTATATAACGTCTCAGATGCCAGCTATGATTGTGGTTAGTGAGTTAAGAGCGCAGATAATAGGAAAACGAGTTATGAGTTCAATCCAGGCACCTGGGCTTTTTCTCATCTTATTTGTAAATATCGTATGCTGGCAACTCCGTGAAATCAGCAATCGAAAATCTCGCATGATTCTAGCCTGAGCCACCAATTTTATCGTAGGCATATATATTTAAGAGATGGCACTGGAATAAGGTGAGGCAGAACCCGCATAGCTTTGCTGATCGAATTGAATCACTTATGGTGGGTCCATACTAACGGTCAACTTCAGTGCCCATTATCACGATAAAAGCCGGCCTTAATTTTTCTTCAAATTAACTAGATAAATTGAGTAGCCACACTTTAACGGTCAACGTCGATGCCTATTAAAACCATAAAAAATCGGCGATGAATGTTCCACAAATCCAACATGGACGCAAAAGCTGCTACAATGTATTTTATGAGTGCTATTTTTTAAAATTCTGTTTTACTATTTCTGGTCTAAGAAAAAACCAACACAAAGAAACAGAAGGTTGATGATTAAAATGTACAGGAAACGTACACTGTGCAGTTATCGTCGATCAACGGTTGCTCCGGGCTAGAAACAAACACGTGTGATCCTGTGAGCGCTCACGGTGTACAATGACAAACGTAGGTGTGGCCAGAACAAGCATGTATTATCGCGACAAATCTCTTTGATATGCCAAAAAATACCGCCGCCTCCAAACGGCATTGTGAATGCGGTTGAAAAATTATCGCGATAAGTAATGACCTCGCCTATGTTTAATGTCAATTAGCATGATAATTAACGGCGTTTGCTGTTAGTGTGGCCTGAGTATTAGCATGGTTCATTCGCAAAAATGTTTTAAATAAAAATAAATAACGTTACATAAATCGAAAAATGAGTTTATTAACAAAGCATATATTTATATTGTTCACAAAACTCTAATTCCGGGGTATATGCCTCGCTGCAACATCGTGCACCGTCATACACAAGAATAGCGTAAAAGACCATTACCATCTATTGCGTTAGAATTGTTTTACCGAAGGGAATTCAGTCAAGGGGTCCAGACTTTTCAAAACGGAAATAAATCGAAAGAAAATAGGAGAATTTGTCGTCTGTTTAGTCAGGCAACTCTTAAAAAAAGAAAAATAAAAATGAAGGGAAGAAACGATTTCATAGATTTATTGATCGATATGAGACAATTAAATCAAAATGAAAAATATTCAAATTACATAGACTTACCGATAAATTGATCACTGCCCAAGTTTTCAGTTTCTTTAGTGCCGGTTTTGAAATATCGTTTATGCAGATTAGATTAGTACTCCATAAATTAGCTTTTAACACGTCTATGGAAGACAAACTAGTAGATGAAATCGGCACAGTATTAAATAAACAGGATGGACGACATGCGGAGCATTAAAGGAATTGAAATACTGTATACAGTTTTAAATTAACCTACAAGGAAATATCCGCCAGTCGGAAATACCTTCGAAGGAATGTATCAAAAATACACTCAACCAAATACAGGCGTAACAATAGACCGATGAGTTATGTTAATAATACCCCTTCAAGGAATCCACCACGATCCGCAATACTATCCAGAATTAGCCTTACAAATTTATCCTAGAACGCTTTTCAACTGAAGACAAATGATCTAGCTAGACCACCGTGCACTTATATATCCTTCTGAGAGGCACCAAGAAACTGCATCGGTAAAGCGCTTCGCCAGATTTTTCGTTCACTTGGGCCACTCTATTGGTTGGCCACAGTTTGATTTTGTGGCGCTGGGTCGTATTGCATACTTATCGAGTTTCGTGTACTATATCATATTATAACTTTGAATATTCTGTATATAAGATTGATATAGATTAGAGTTCTTGTTGTATAAATAGAGGTGGGTGTAATCTTTAGAGGCCCAGAAAGTTTTATAAGACAGATATATGTCGACGGAATCTGCAGTAGAAAAGCCTCATGGTTTTCGGATAGTTACTTTCCGCAAAAAAGTGAGTAGGCGAAGGGAGATAACCCTCGATGATCGAAGGAGAAGATATATAGGTAAAAGGTTGGATAAAACATGAACGAGACTTGATTTAAAAAATATATTTGTTTTAATGAAATAGACAAGCAAACATTATCTTTCAAGATAATATACTGCTGTGAAAATGCATTTCTCAAGCAGATTGGGAGGTTTTTGATTTTGTTCATCGTAAAATGAACAAGGTTGTGCCAGGAGCCAATTGCGCTCAAAGACCTCCACCCCCGCATCTTCTTGGAATCGTTGTCCTACTAGTACTTCTTTAGCCGGCTAAATGATGGAAATCTCAGGACGATAAATCAGCGCTATAAGGAGGATTATCAAGTGTAGTCCGTATCATTTCCTCTAATTTTGTTCCTTTTGACATATGGAGTCACAATGGCTCCGTGGAGACTGGGCTATAATGGCCGTTACGTTTTGGTCGGCCTAGCTTGCGGAGCAGTTCCTATTCAGGAGCCTCCCCGAAGAGGGACCAACCCGGTGAACCCACTGTGCGGCTGACCCGGGGACGGGAACTAGGGTGTGTCTTGGACAGCTGGCGCACAGCGATTGTTGTCAACGTGCTGTCACTGACTGATTTTGAAGGAGCTTAGAAGTGTATGCTGACAGACTGCGGGGGTGAGTATGCACTTCTAATGCTTATCCGTAGATATGATAGTGAGGGACATCCGATCTCGGGTGAGAGTGGCCGAGCAAAGGCCGCCCCGTATTCGTTACATCCCAGTTAGGGATACCGCTTTAGAAGTAGAGGACCGCGCAAGCGACCTCGGACCGGTGTAAGGGCGCGGGGAGGCCCACTGGGTTTGAAAATTCCCAGTGCCTCGCGGCAAGGCGTTGGTCTCTTACGGGTTTAGATGGGACTTGGTAAGTAGAAGTGTCATCGTCGTCTTCAAGCCTCTGCGTTTTGCCTCGTGGTGATAAAACGATCAATATCGTTAAAACGCTCTGGGGTGGACGGGTTCGCCCGTAGCAATTGACACCCTTATCTGCCAATTTTGACATGCCTTCAATTATATGGCATGCTTTCAGAGCCTTTCTCATATCTCCACGACTGTCATTTATTATTTTCGTAACTTTCATGCAAATAAAATACCAATCTTTATATAAAAATCATCTTGCCAATTATCGACATACTAAGGCGCCAATACAGCCAGCAGTTTTCATAAAATAAATCTCATCAAGGGGAAAACTTTTAAGGTGTCGATAATTGGTATCCATATCACAAATCAATACCTAAAAACAAAATAACCAAATTACTCATATTTCACCGTAAAGCCGTAAAATGAAAAATAATCATACGTGGCCGTGGTCCTATTAATCGACGAAGCGTCGATAATTTGAGCAAGAACATTTTTGAGTTCCTATTATCGACATATTATAATGTTGGAGTTATGATCGAATTTGTGCTCCGCAATCTGAAGTGGTTCAGCGATCTGAAAGTCATGGAGCTTCCTATCGAGTCACATAGCTGATAGCTATGTGACTCGATATTGAGGAGCAGACTGGAAGTCAATGCTGTCATTTGGAATTTTCACGGGGAGCTGTACACCCTGATGCTAGAAAAAGTACAAACCCGTTTTCTAAGGTTCCTGTATTCCAAGCAATTTTGTTGGCAGTATGGTTGGATACAGTTCTCTCCACCTGACAAGAGAGGTGCATTTACTCATGCACATTCATCCGTATATACAGGCTCAAATTTGTTTCTTCGTGCTGAATAATTACATTCGTGCTAAATCTACACACTAACTATTCTTGGAGTTATTATATCGCACAAATGTCAGGCGTATGGCGTTGGTAACAAGACTGTCAGACACCTGAACGCCTGAACGCGCTGTTGTCTACAGCCCCAGATATTTATATAAACGTATTTTATAATTTTTCACAAAATAGATTGGAAAACAAGATAGACGTATGCCTTGGATCAATTTTAGAATATTGAAAGTTTTCAGCACTCATGACTTAATTTCTTGTATGGTTAGTATACTGTAATCTAGATTCTTATATATAGACATAAAATATCAACCTATTGAGGTATTAGCATTTAATTTATTATTATAATGTAGTAAATATATGTAAATGAGACGAAGAATTGGATTAACCTGTAAGTTGTATTGTGCAATTAAATAAATAAATAATAATAATATTAATTTTAAACGTTTTATTGATATATAAAAAGACGAACTTATTGCCTACATGCAATATTCTACAGCTAACCGATAAAGATGTGCGAACATTATTTACTGATATTACTAACTTAACCTATTCACTAAAGTAACGTAACCTTAAACTAAAGCCTATAAAGAGGCAGAGGTTTAAAGAGGAAGGGAACGAGAAGGGGAGCGGAATTTATGTGGAATTTTTCAAATGCTCTTTAAGTCTGTTTTTAAAACATGTTAAACTCGGCGCGATTCTCACATTTCTCGGCAAAGCATTCCAGAGGCGGGCTGCATACACGGTGAAAGAGAATGAGTAGAAGTCACTGCTGTGACCATGGATTGAGAGAAGCTGATTATCTTCAGATCTCAGAGGGCGTCCATGAGTCGAAAGTGCAGTAAATCTGCCTTCAAGATAATCGGGAGCGACAACCTTCAAGATCCTGAGAGTCATAAACATGTCTCTTTTCTCCCGAGTCGACAGCCAGTGAAGCTTCTCTCTGAACTCCGTGATGTGGCCATTTTTTTAAGTCCATGTATGTAGCGAATGCAGACGTTTCTTAGACGCTCAACCTTGGTGGTTAACTCCTCGTTGAGGTCGAGAAACACGACATCCCCATAGTCCAGAAGCGAGAGGAGAACAGAATGATATTAAATATTGAAAGTTAAAAAAACAGACGAAGAAGTGCATAAATGTATTCCTTACATATCAATGACAACATAATATACGTACATGAATGCTGGAACTCGTTATAGTAAAAACATCACAGAATGAATGGATCAAGCAACGGCATAGCAATTACGTCACAATTTTAAACTATAAGATTTTGACCTGTGTGTCATCATTAAAAAAATCAGTTTACCGCTCTCATACCTTAAACAAAATCTAATATGGTGGTAGTTCCAACTATAATTGAAAAATAGTCATAACACAATGGTATTTCAAGTTATAGGTAGATTAGTAAAAATATAATATGTCTAGATTGGTGCAACGTTGATAATACGGACAGTTATGTATCTTACACATACAAATTTGATCGTTTTAAGCCATTCATACTTAAACAGCTATCTGTATCATAGCTATTGTCGACAATAAAGTATTTTTAATTATTTATTGATTATTGATTTATTTATTTATTTTTGTTAAAAACATACGGCATATCAATAAAATATAAGCATAATCATTAACGATATCAAAGCGAATAATGTTTTTATAGCACAAAATCTTCTCACTACACAAAAAGAAGACAAAATAGAATACAAAAAAGGAGAGAATAAGAAGAAAAAAGAATACATAAAAATAATTTTAATTTAGAGGTAAGACCACTGCGTGAGTGTTGGCTTATTGGTGTTGGTTTATGTTGAATGATTGAGCACACATTTACGTGTCTGTATGGTATATGTATGATGGTTGTACATTTGAGTGAATGTGGGAATACGTCATGCTAAGTCAATTCAATCTTATTTCCAGCTTCTCTTTATCTTTTCTCTCACCTACTTAACGAAGGACCGATTACTGTGTTGGTTAAATATGTCTATTTCGTTGAAATCTACATTGTATGCATGCATAGTACGTGGCAAAAACGAATTGGCAACATAGTTTGTGTTGCACCTTGTTACGTGAACAGTTAAATGATCGCATGTGAGTCGGGAATGCGCTCGTATTAGGAGACATGGATTGACCAACCCAGAATGTATTATATTATATAAAAGCTTATATTTACGTAGGGAATTCAATTAGTTATCGGTATAGATAGGGTATAATCTCTTTTTGTATACTTTTAAATACTGGCCATATACATTATAACATTGATAGGCCATATAATATGATGTACGTTTTCGTTATAATATTACAAATAATAAAATAGATAGTCATTATTCTGTTGTCAGAATCTGTTACCGAATTGCAAATAATAAGACCAGGGCTCGTAACTTATTTCATCTGCCTAGGGTCAATATTAATTATGGTTAAAATATGTACTTTTCTAGGTCATACCATCCAAAGTTTCAAGGTTTGGATATATTTAATTTATAATCAAATACCTGCTTCAAAGAGATTAAAAACATAATTCACCTTCGACTTGAATAATATTTCGTTAAATGTTGTGAAATATTGCAATGGTTATTATGTTTATTATATTAATTTGATTATCATATATATTATATCTATTTATTTATATTACCTAAACTTTTTATATTGCATTATTATCTTATCATGATATTATTTAATCAATATTATGCATATTTAAGCAATTTATTTCATGTCAACCTAAAACTCAGAACTCGGATCCTGAATTGCTATATCTGACCTATGGTTATGTACGGCAGCGAATCGTGGACCATAAACGAAGACACCGGACGGCGTTTTGAAGCGTCTGAAATGTGGTGTTATCGTCGCATGCTTCGTATAAGCTGGGCCCAGAAAGTCAGCAATGAAAAAGTACTTCAGCGTGCTGGAACAAACTGAAAATTGTTGCAAACCGTCAAAAAGCGCAAAATTGAATATCTGGTGCACTTGTTACGCCATAAGAAATATCTGCTGATTCAGATTATATTTACTGGCAAAATACAGGGTAATAAGCGCCCGGGAAGGCGGAAGAAATCATGGCTGCGTAATATCAAGGAGTGGACCGGCATTTCTAGCACAGAGCAGCTGTTCCGGATGGCGCAGGACACACGAAAATTTGCAGAGCTAACGGCCAACCTCCAGTAATAGAGAGGCACCTTAAGAAGAAGAAAAAGAGAAT
>JAOPUG010000042.1:5472836-5491026 GCA_027564375.1 Micropterix facetella | reverse complement strand
ATATATATATATTGTTCTTTGTATTTAATGAACAATTTTTATTGTCACATTAGTTTCTAAAAATTGATGATTCTTACCGATTATTAATTATTTTATATAGTCACAACTATCACGATAATTGACTTTCGTATTATCCTAATTACAATTACTTTCTTATTATCTATTATTATTGTTTTAACTCATTTTATATTTTATTTATTTTACACATCATTATTTATTTTATTTCTGAGAATGTTAGACGCGATGACGCATCTAAGTGTTGGAATGCCTACCTACTAGAGTAGAATGAAATTGAATTGAATTGAATTGTATTAAGTTATCCAATTATTGTATTGGATACTTCTCATGTGTTATGGCAGATGTATTGTCTATTACTAACTTCATTAAAATTTGCACATTCTGACTCTTTTAAAGCTCTTCTTTAATTGATGCTTAGCCAATGACATTGATATACCCTATTAAATGGAAAGCACACGTATAGTTCCTTTAATAAAAATAATATTTATGATGTGTCACCTGCTACGGGCGAACCCGTCCACCCCGGAGCGTTTTAACGATATTTATCGTTTCATCACCCCGAGGCGAAACGCAGAGACTTAGGACGTAGACAAATCTACATACCAAGCTCCACTTCCCGTAAGAGTCCAACTCCTTACCGCGAGGCACTGGGAATGTTCAACCCAATAAAAAAGAACAGTGATACTGTTATTTTACCTAATGATTAGGACATTTCTTAAAGCCAACCTACGATTTCGTAATAAATAATACATTCGTGGTAGCGGCACTAAAGAGTGCGCGAATTAAGTAGGTATCGTAATATATAGTTACGCTGATCACTGACCACTGACTGACTGACTGACTGTAATGTTATGTCATTGGTCATGCTGAAAGCTCAACTCAAGGTAACGTGAATGAAAAGTTAAATTTTGTGGATTACATCCAATATAAGTTCTATGAAATTGTTTAAAGGAGTGGACATGGAGGTAGAAAACTTCTGTTGGGTTATTGATGACATTATAAAGAACAGAGAAGATATGTACTTTCTGCGTTCGCGAATCCTCAGGAATCTGTGATACAATAGGAAATAAATGAATATAAATAAATATGCAATTAAGGGGAAGGGGGACTGAATGAATAAAGGCGTAACCCGTCTGATAACGTCTGATAACGTCGCTTCGGTTGATCTTGTCACAACGTCGAATACTACCTCTTATCGTATATGGTGATCATCCTACGACCCGGCCTATTGTCCTTCGCCATAGTCACCGTAGATAGTATTGTCGGAGCAGACCGTTCAATTAATTAGGAAAGATGCGTCGGCAAAGTGAGTAAAGAGCGTGGACCGAGGTGGAGGGTGCGTCGCCTACCACCCCGACCACGTTTTACGACCCGGGGCCGTGCCATTTTCCCACTCCCCTTTCCACCCCCTCATCCACGTTCATTACTACCTCAACCCCGAACCCCTTACCTAAACCCCTGCCTGCCCAATCGCTCGTCCCAACGGATCCGGACATGGGAAATTCTATTACGCACCTTATTATCCTTGATGGAGTCTAAATAAAACAGACCTTTAGTCTCAGGTGGTGTTGTCTCTGGAGCATATTGGGAGATATCGATTTTGAATATTTAACTGACATGCTCCTCACAATTAAATTATACAACGTACGCATAACCGGATATTGTGGAAAGATTATATATAGCGAAACATTAGCAACTTAAAGTAGGACTTAGACAAATCAGTGATGTGCTCCTTGAACTAATCTGAGACATATTTATTTAAATATTATATTTCATTTCACTTATTTGTAGTGCAAAAAAAACACAATTTTATATTTAATTACTGTGCCAGTTACATCAAGGACATTTGAAAAGACACGTAGAGGGTGTTCACAGGAAATTGAAGACATACTCATGTGGAAAATGTGATAGTGCTTTTAGTCAGCAAGTAGCTTTGAAAATACATGTAGAGGGTGTACACATGAAATTGAAGAAATACTCATGTGGCGAATGCGATCGTGCTTTTACTCTGAAAGGAGATTTGAAAAGACATGTAGAGGGTGTACATAGGAAATTGAAGAAATACTCTTGTGTAGAATGCGATCGTGCTTTTAGTCGGAAAGAATTAGTGAAAGTACATATAGAGAGCGTTCACCGAGAATTGAAGAAACTCTCATGTGGAGAATGTGATCGTGCTTTTACTCAGCAAGGAGATTTGAAATGTCATGTAGAGGGTGTTCACAGGAAATTGAAGTAATACTCATGTGGAGAATGTGATCATGATTTTAGTCAGCAAGGATATTTGAAAACACATGTAGAGGATATTCACAAGAAATTGAAGAAATACTCATGTGGAGAATGTGATCGCGTTTTTATTCGGCAAGGATATTTGAAAGTACATATAGAGGCTGTTAACAGAAAATTGAAGAAATACTCATGTGGAGAATGTGACCTTTTAGTCATCAAAGTGCTTTGGAAAGACTTGTAGAGATTGTTCACATGAAATTGCAGTAAAATTCTTGTTAAAAATGCGATTGTGCCTTTACTCAGCAAGGATTTTTGAAAGGACATGTAGGCGTTGTTCTCAGAAAATTGAAGAAATAGACATGTGGAGAATTCAATCTTGCTTTTACAATGCGATGGTAGTTGAACCGATATGTAGGACGGATATTTTTATAGACTCTTTTCGCAGGAAATTTAAAACAATGCAGGTGCGGGGAATGTCACCGTTTATTTTTCTGGAAACAGTGATTTAAAATGCATTTAGCTGTGGTTCAAGACAAAATGAACAATTATTTTTGTACACAATGCAATATTGACTTCCGACAGCGACCATATCTGATTATACATTTAAGGAAAATATATATTGCATAATCAATGGATATAATATCAATGGATAATACAGAATACATTCAAAAGCATTTCTTAATAGAAATTTTGTAATTATTAGAAGAATTAAATATTACTTTTTTTTTGAAATACTGATATGAGTTACAGGACCTGTGGACGATTAGTTAATAATTGATACCTATATTACATTAGAAGTTGAAGTATACGAAGATATGAAGAATAATATTATATTTCATTTATGTAAGGGGGAAGTAAATAAACTAACATTATGTTATACCTTCTATTGGTAGGCATCTATCTAACCATTTTTGTTGTTTAATAGTAATTTGAATTTTAATATCGTACAATTGCATACATATTTATTAAAATTTCAAAATAACGAGCCGCCCGTGCTTCCAACCTTATACATTTTTTAAGTATTGTAATCTTATTTTTAAGTAGGGGTGATATTTCAAGAAAGTAAGATGTTATTATACTTGCACCTTAAGATTTTATGAGGCAATATTGTCGACCAATATGTAAGTATGGTATGTACTGTCTCGAACATCGGTTGCATATAATATATAATAATCAGGTACGATGCAACTTTCTTCTCTGGACTACTTGTGACGCCCTGCAGTGGCGCCATTAATACTGGATTTTCCACATTATAATGCGTTGGTATCTTGTACGATGGTGTTCCTTTTATAATATTACGTGTAATGCGCTAGGTATATGACGATACTGGGCGAAAATTTGACGATACTGGGCGTTTTTGTTTAAACATGGCGTATTATACAGATATGTGATTACAACCCAATTAGTTTTCCAAATAATTCTGTTGCACCATTTCGACTGGTAAAATTATTTTTTTCACTAGGTATACTTACAGTTTGTTTCATTGTTTGTTCAAGTAAAATTGATGTAAAATATGAATAAAAAACCAAATGAAGTCCGTTCCTATACCGGGACTTATATTAAGTGAACGCTCCAATTGTGAGATGGTAATTAGATAAATATTGCTAAAAATTCGGGAGTGTTTTTAGTTATTTTTGAATCGGGTTTTTATATATTTTTTTTAATTTAGCGTAAACCCAACTCATTGAACATATATTATAGGACATACTACGTATATTCATTTAAAAATCCTATACCCCTTTTTATCAAGACATGCGTCATTCACCAGATATGTGATTATGAAATGTCAATTAATTCCTAATGTGTTTTTAAAGAAATGGTCTTCAAGTCTCGCCAAGCATTTGGTGACTTTATTCGCCAGGTCGATATGATGCGCCATTGTCCGCTATAAATGGAAGAAGGCTCTTGTTGTGCCAATACACCAAAAGAGTTGTCAAAACATCACCGAGAAAATTGTGTACGACCAAGTTTACGCAGTCATCTCCAGCGGCGTCCCTGCTCAGCAGCACGGCTTCCTGCGTAAACAATCGGTGTTACCCACCTTGGGAGAGTTACGGAATACCTGGCTATCAAATAGATAAGAGAGTGTAGGTTAACGCGGTGTACCTACATCGATTTTACAAAAGCTTTCGATCGCGTGAACCAACGTGTGCTTGACCGCAAACTGTATTCGCTGGATATCCATGCGGATTTTCTGAGTATGTTCACCACAATCGCTGTAAAGCAGTCGTAGTGAGTGGACACATATCTGATTTTGCTGTGATGGTCGTGATAGCTGCGATTGCTGTGATAAATGCCTCCAAATATTTTAATACCCGAAAAATCGAATGGTATTATTATATCGGTGCCTTGGCGGCAAACTTTTAGTTGGCTGCCACTGCGCACAAATGATAGAAAAGTCCCACACAAATCCAATTCGCCGTTGAATATTATATATAGAGTGTACAAGTACGAAATAACTGATTTACCTATGTACGCTAATGCTGCCATTTAAAAAATATATTATTATAAAAAAAACTAGGTAAGCAAAACAAAGTAGCTATTGATGATAAAAAGGAGAAATCGGGTAGTTAGTTGCCTTATTAGCTGCCAAAGGGATATGTAAAAGAGGTCCTATCTTAGTGGGTAGGGCATTAAGAGGGCTATAACCCTCCCGACTAGCCAGTTTACAATAATATTTGGACGATAGATGTACATTAAATAATAGGTGCGATCCCCTCGCTTTGTAATTTACCGGTGCGTACAATTCAAACTTACATAGTATATCTGGTAAATAAATATTTCCTTGAATTAATTTACATGCAAATATAATAAAGGGAATATATCGAAGAGTTTCGAGAGCATGTATCCTACCATTCCTGGAACAAAATTGGAGGGGTATAAATACGGATAGATATTGTATTTTCTGTAATAAATATGTCTTAATTTTCTTTGAATACGCTTGCTCACTTGAATGTATTTGTTCTCACTCGTATACCAAGTACACCACGGAGTATATTCAAGTACACTACGAACTAAACAATTATAAAGTGGACATATTACTGTATATTATTAAATTGTTTGCACATGCGAATAGCAAACCCAACCATTTTGCTAACGCGATTACAAATATTTATAATATGTGCATCGAAATTTAACTGCGTATCAAATGTAATTCCCATGTTCCTCACCTCTTTTGAGCTTTTTAAAATTGACCGGTTTAAAAGTGTACAGCAACCGCCCATTCTGGGATCGCGAATAATAAAACAATACTGTGCTATTTGTGTTGCATATAGTTAACTAACTAATAATGCCACTACAGGGCTCGTGCACCTCAAGATTATCAAGCCGCATTCGGCAACGGACAGTAAGGTGAGCGAGGTCCTTCCATTCCAAAATCAAAATTAGCGAAATAATTACCGCAAAATTACAGTTCACACCCTTTCTTTAATTACAAGAACACGCGCCACCATTTGATGGTATTTCGAGCCGGATGGAAAACGAATTCAATTATTTATTTATTATTTTGGTATTCATTGTCATTATAAAATCATTTAGGTCGAGGCTGGTATGTCGGCAAAGAGCTGGAACGATAGCATCGATGTTCCGGAAGTCAGTGTGGCGGATGTCGCTGGTGCCTTTAAAAAGTTTAAGCCTAAACGGTCCGTTGGTCCGGATGGTATTCCTCCATACATGTCATCTATTTTGGTTGAACCCATACGACACATTTTCAACTTAAGTATCTCCAGTGGGATCTATCCGTCAAGATGAAAAATTAGCCGCGTCATCCCAATACATGTCAGGGGCGAAACTTGACGTTAAGAATTATAGTCCAGTGGCGCTCCTTTCATCTGCGGCCAAGGTGTTTGAATCGATTATCCACATATACCTATACAGACAGGACAGCATTCGACACGGTCGACAATGACATAGTGCTCAGGGAACTGGCAACAGAGGTATATTCACATAGGCTCCTGCAGTTTTTCGCCAGTTACCTGAGAGACCGCCAGCAATTTGTTAAATATGTGATATTAATAAGAGATCTCTACTTTACACACTCTGCGGTGAGCCAGGGATCAAATCTGGGTCCACTTCTGTTCAATGTGCTCGTGAATACGTTGCTAGATGTGGTTACAAATACCAACTGCCTGATTTCGCGGATGACCTGAAGCTTTTGGCAAGAACGGAGAGTATAGAATCATGTGCATTACTGCAGGAAGACATAGACGCGGTGAACCTTTGGAACATAAACCACAAGCTATACTTCAATAATGAAAAATGCTCAATCATGACATATTTGCGAGGCGATTCTCCGTTTGTATACAGCTATGACATGGAGGGCAATGTACTATCGCGAGTGAATCAAACAAGGACCTGGGAGCTATCTTTGACTCTCGATTGACATACAGACAGCATATCTATACCCTAGTCGAAAACTCTTACAAAATGCTAGGTGTTGCACTGAGGAAAATGAGACAGTTCAATAACACATTTGCCGTGTGCCTCTTATTCAACTCCCTAATTAGGAGCCGATTAGGTCAACGTGGCAATATGGAATCCGTACGAAAGTGCTTACATATCCATGCTGGAGAGGGTGCAGAAACGTTTTATGAGGTTCCTGTACTTCAAACATTATGGATATTATCCTTTCCTGTACCCTACCGCATTTATTCTAGGGATGGTTAGTTACAAATCACTAAGCGTAAGAAGAGATTGGCTGGCTATCTGCCACATATATAAACTGCTTAGGTGTTCGTTGACAATCCGACCATCCTTAGAAGAATCGGTCTTTTTGTACCCGTCAATTACTGCTGCGCTAGGACTCACGTATTGTTTGCGTTATGACGAGCTAGAACTAACATCTTTCAACACTATTTCATGGTGCGGATGCTTCGTACCCTAAATGCACTCTATTCGGCTGAGCCAGAATTGGATATTTGGACAATGAACTTAGCACAATTTCAAAGTATGGTAATGGCATCTCTTAGCATCCACGGAATTAAGTAAATATTTATTAGGTAGTATAACAGTTTTTCAAAATGTAGCACCTATTAATAACAAGAAAGATTAGAAAATTTGGATATTTTTGTAATATAGTATAAAATATTAATCAATGATTTGGAAATCCTATTGATAAATAACAGGTTAGAATAAATAGATATTTTTTGTAATATAGAATAGAATAATGTATATAATGTTAATTATATATTGGTAAATAAATAAATAAATAAATAAGTATCATACATCACGATACCTTAGTTAAGAAAATAGCTATTTTAGATTTAATTAAGTTATTTAAAATTTGAGAAAAAATAAATTATCGGGGGCTATACAAGAAATTTTCATTTTTGAACCATATATAAAGTTTATAACTAAATAGCCCACGTATTCACAAGACGCCAATGCTGGATTTGTCCACTAAGAAACACCATAGCTTGGACGTCCACATTCTTGTAGCATGTGATGCTTTCATCGGCAGGCTCAACGCCATCATCAAGGCCAAAGGTGGTTATATCGAACAACGAGTTCAGTCAGCTCAGTTCAGCTTCTTCAAATGACATAGTGTCCGGATGAGAAAAACTTTTTTTAGTGGCTTGGACATACTTCCAAAATTCTTTATAGTTATTCAGCATGTCTCTCAGATAGACGCACTAAATAATCAAGCACTACTTGGAAGTAACTCTTCACTTCCGCTCGACAAGCGACTGCTTGCGTCTGCTGCCAGCACCCAATCTTCCTATCTCGTGCGCTTGCGATTTCTTTTGTGAGCAATGAATTCAGGTAGATGGAGCACGGTGACAAGTTGAGTTGCTGCTATGCTTCCAGAGTGAAAGAGACCAACCAAAAGAGACAATCCTGTGCAAGAGCGAAATGGAGAGTGGCCTCGAGGAAACTACAGTGCTACGTAACTGAAATCAATACTAAATCGTAGTGGCGGAATTGCCGAAGGAGGGAAAGACGGAGTAAACGTAGATCTACAGGAACAACATCGAGTAGAATATACAGGTCACATTGAAGTTCTCTGGAACTGACCACTTACATAAACAATTCTTGAAAAATAATTACAATATTTAATTTTGAAATTGGAATTCTGTTACTTTAGAAAAACGTTTATTTCATATAGTGTATTTTTTATTGTGGCGTAATTTTGAAAATTGCATGTCTGTATTAAATGAAATGCTCATGGTACTCAACAATTAGCAGTGCATCCGTTAAACGCCGTAACATCTTGAACCTTGACAATGCCGGCTCTCACACTGCCAGATATACGTCTTTTTAATGCGAAAATCATAGGACTCATGAGCGATCCTCCATACAGTCCCGACTTGGCACCTCGTGACCTTTTTGTTCCCAAAATATAAGAATCAATTAAGTCGTTAAAGATTTTCATCGTCAGAATATCCGAGAATATAAAAACATGTTTTCGAAATCACAATGGAGGAGTGAAACAAATGTTACAAAAATTTATTTATACGTATGAAAATGTTTATTAACGGTTACGGAAAATAATTTATTGAAACAAGAAGTTGATTATTGGACATTCATTTACATTTTTTCTTATTTATTCCAGAAACTTTTAGTGTAGCCCTCGTATAAGCGAATTCAATTAGTATTATTTGAAATAATTCATACTTGAACAGTCAATTGTGCCTCAACTATTTTCGAAAATGAAGTATTCTGATGCAAAATCAAATCGCTGTTATGTTATCATGAATGTATTCTACTAAAAAGGACAGCATCCGAGAACATTATGAAAAGGTCTATGCATGTATTCATACATTTTTCTTACTGGCAATCCTATTAATCTGTTCTGACAAAGACCTAAATGTGTCATTCTTTAGGATCCAATGGAGCTGTCCAACTCGGGCAATATGACCATCTTGTTACACCAGTCGGCCTGATTCACGGCCCAGCTCCCATCCGGCAGCCTCCCCGAAGAGAGACTGATCCGGTGAAACCCGCTTTGCGGTCGGACCTGAGGTAAAACCTCGGGGGGCCTGGACGGTTGATGTATTGGTCGGTTTACGGGCCTTGCGCAAGTGACAAATAGCCGGGAGAGCCTAGTTGCATAAGGCTTCTTAAGGCACGGGGGTAGATATCGACCTATCGTCGCCTATCCTTAGAAACGTCTCGATGGCCATCCAATCTCAAGTGGCATTCCGAGTAAATGATGACACGGGTGTGCAATATTTCCGAGTCACGGAATGCCACGTTATTATGGCAGGTAGAGGTTGCGCAAGTGACTTCGAGGCAGGAAACAGATTGGTGGACGGAGAAAACCGACCTGATCTGGTACTCAGGGGGCAAGACTGCCTGCTGCATGGCAATACGCAGTTCCTCGCCATAAGAATAGGATTCTGACGGGCAGTGGCGTACTTGGATTGTGCATATGTTATGTCTAAATTTTGTTCATTTCAAGGGCGGTATAGCGGTAAAGTTCGTTGAAACGCTCGGAGTGATGGGCCGCCCAAGTATAGTCTTAAATCTAAAATTGTGCCATACGTTCCGTCCAGAGTCTGAATGCACCAAGGTGCCAAACTCGAAAATTTACACGTACCTACTTACACAGTGACAGTACAGTCTTAGATGCATAAAAGCTAGCCTTGCCTAACTCACAAAAGCAAATGTATACATTTAAATAAACTCATCGAATTCGAATCGCCCGTCAAAGCTTTGCAAATACGAGTTCACTGAAATTACCAACGACTCTGAATAAGACAGTAAAAACCAAAGCAATAAAATGTCAACACTGGTAGCGATCAATATAATGCACACCCAACTTTGATGAAAGTGACACCTGTCAACAAATCGTATTCCTTCGCGAGACTTACCCCAGTGCAGTTGCAATCACTTAACTTTGAAACAGCCAATTACTTCATACGAAGATGAACTATCTAATTGTGGACGATTACAGTAAAGTGACTGTCAAAATTGAGGAAAATGTCGAAATTAAAAAAGAGGTCTGCGATTCTGATGATTCAGATTGGAATATTCCTCTATGCGACTTCATACTGAATGAGCGAGGTAACGTGGTTGAATTCTACGAAGGAGAAACTCGATTTATAAAGCCAGAGTTAATAGAAGGTGGGCCATCGGGAAGCCGTAATATTGTCGATAGCGGATCTAGTATTAAACATTACAAATCGCATGTTTGTCTGGAGTGCGATAGGACGTTCTCTTTAAAGGCTTATTTAAATAAACACATAGACGCAGTTCACAGGAAATTGAAGAAATATTCATGTGGAGTATGCGATCGTGCTTTTGCTAATCAAGGACATTTGAAAAGACACGTAGAGGGTGTTCACAGGAAATTGAAGAAATTCTCATGTGGGGAATGTGATCGTGCTTTTAGTCAGCAAGTAGCTTTGAAAATACATGTAGAGGGTGTACACATGAAATTGAAGAAATACGCATGTGCAGAATGTGATCGTGCTTTTAGTCAGCAAGTAGCTTTGAAAATACATGTAGAGGGTGTTCACAGGAAATTGAAGAGATACTCATGCGGAGAATGCGATAGTGATTTTACTCGCCAAGGAGATTTGAAAAAACATGTAGAGGGTGTTCACAGGAAATTGAAGAGATACTCATGCGGAGAATGCGATAGTGATTTTACTCGCCAAGGATATTTGAAAAGACATGTAGAGGGTGTTCACAGGAAATTGAAGAAATACTCATGTGGAGAATGCGATCGTGCTTTTTCTCAGCAAGGAGATTTGAAAGTACATATAGAGAGCGTTCACAGAAAATGAAGAAATTCTCATGTCAAGAATGCGATCGTGCTTTTAGTATGCTAGGAGCTTTGAAAACACATGTAGAGGATATTCACAGGAAATTGAAGAAATACTCATGTGGCGAATGCAAACATGTTTTTACTTGGCAAGGATATTTGAAAGTACATATAGAGACTGTTCACAGAACATTGAAGAAATACTCATGTGGAGAATGTGACCGTCCTTTTAGACATCAAAGTCCTTTGAAAAGACATATAGAGGTTGTTCACAGGAAATTGATGGAAAACTCATGTTAAGAATGCGATTGTGCTTTTACTCAGCAACGATATTTGAAAGAACATGGTAGACGTTGTTCTCAGAAAATTGAAGAAATAGACATGTGGAGAATGCAATCTTGCTTTTACAATGCGATGGTAGTTGAACGGATATGTAGGACGGATATTTTTATAGACGCTTTTCACAGGAAATTTAAAACAATTCAGGTGTGGGGAATGTCACCCTTAATTGTCCTGGAAACATTGTTTTAAAATGGATTTAGCTGTGGCTGATGACAAAATGAATAATTATTTTGTTCAGAATGCAATATTGGATTCGGACAACGACCAGATCTGATTGTAGATTTAAGCAAAAGACATATTGTATAATAATTGGTAATACAGAATAAATTCCAAAGCATATGGTAATAGAAATGTTCCAATTATAAGAAGATTTTTAAAAAAAAATACTGATCTGAATTACATGACCTGTGGATGATTAGTCAATAATTAATATATTACATTGGACGTTAAGGTATTTAAAGCTTATGAGGAATAATATTATTTTTATTTTATTTAAGGGGTAAGTCATTATCATTATGATATACCTTTTAATTGTAGGTATCTATCTAACCATTTTTGTTGTTGAATAGTAATTGAGTTTTAATATCGTACAATTGCATACACATTTATTAAAATCTCAAAATAACGATTAGCCCGTGCTTCCAACCTTATACTTTTCTTAAGTATTGTAATCTTATTTTTAGGTAGGGGTGATATTTTAAGAAGTAAGATGTTTTTATACGTGTACTTTAAGATTTTATGAGGCAATATTTTCGACCATTATGTACGTAGGTATGTACAGTCTGGAACATCCGTTGCATATAATATATAAGAATCACGTACGATGCAACATTCTTCTCTGGAATACTGGTGACGCCCTGCAGTAGCGTCATTAATACTGTCTTTTCTACATTATAATGCGTTGGAATCTTTGTACAATGATGTTGGTTTTATAATATTACGTGTAATGCGCTAGGTCTAACCGAAAATTTGACGATACGGGGCTTTTTTGCTTAAACATGGTGTATTATACAGATTTGTGATTACAACTCAATTATTTTTCCCAATAATTCTGTTGCACCATTTAGACTGGTAAAATTATTTTTTTCAGTGTACCTACAGGTTGTTTCAGTGTTTGTTCAAGTAAAATGGATGTAAAATATGGATAAAAAACAAAATGTAGTCCGTTCCTATACCGCAACTTATATTAAGTGAACGCTCCAATTGTGAGATGGTGATTTTTTCTGTCAATAGATAAATATTGCAATTTTCAAGTAAACTCGGTGGTTTTAGTTATTTTTGAAACGGATTTTTATAAAATAAATTAATAATTTAACGTAAACATATATTATGGACATACTACGTATATTCATTTAAAAATTCCTATACCCTTTTTTATCAGGACATGCGTCATTCATCAGATACGTGATTATGAAATGTCAATTAATTCGTAATGTATTTTTAAAGAAATGCTCTTCACGTCTCGCCAGGCCTTCGGTCACTTTATTCGCCAGGCCGATATGATGCGCCATTGTCCGCGATAAATGGAAAGAGGCTTTTATTGTGCCAATACACCATACGAGTCGTCAAAACATGATCGAGAAAATTGTGTACGACCAAGTTTACCCAGTCAACTCCAGCGGCGTCCCTGCTCAGCAGCACGGTTTCCTGCGTAAACGATCGGTGTTACTCACATTGGGAGAGTTACGGAATACCTGGCTATCAAATGGATACAAGAGTGCAGGTTGACGCGGTGTACCTACATCGATTTTACAAAAGCTTTAGGTCGCATAAACCACCGTGTGCTTGGCCACAAACTGTATTCGCTGGGTATCCACGAGGATTTTCTGAGTATCTTCACCTCCTATATTCACAATCGCTATCAAGCAGTCGTAGTGAGTGGACACAAATCTGATTTTGCTGTGATGGTAATATAAATGCCTCCAAATGTTTTAATACACGAAAGATCGAATGGTATTATTATATCGGTTCCGTCAGCGACATAATTTTTATTGAGAGTCATTAATAAAAAACCTCTATGTAGTTCAGATCAATTGTTACACGAACTTCAGGTACTTGATATAAGGCAAAGTACGCAGCCAGCAAATAAAATGTACAAGGGCTGGGGAAGGTTTACATTTTGTGATACCATGAGCAAGTACGACTTTCGCACAAAGGCAGGCTTGGTACATTGCACCCCGAATTATAATAAATTAGAAGAATCTGCTAAAATATTAGAAAATATCGATAATTTTAAATTTAGAATAAATAAATGGTTGTTGGAGTTGGGACGTTCTGGAGCGGAGAAAGAACTGACAATTGTGGTTTAACGTCTTCAAAAAAATATTATATCTATAAAAGGTTTACATTTTAAATAGGCAGAAAATATATTGTGTACTTTTTTTAATCGCTAAAAAATAAAATAATTTTTTTATACGTTAGCTCGAAATTAAAAGACGTCTTAAATCGCACATTTAGATAAAGGCGTAAGTCTAGTTAGATGTGTGACGGGCCTCCGGTTACATGGGAGTGATATTTACCAATTTGTCGCTTTATTTTTATTTGTCATTATTTTTTCCAGTGCAACCCGTATTCGTTTTGTCGTTTTACGGGTCGTTTGAGGTTTTTTAGCGGCTGGTTAATCGGGCAGCGTCTCTTGCGTAATTTAATTAGAGCAGTATTGGCTATGGTCGTAAGATCACAGCGAAACGGGAAACAAAGCGGTCGCCCTATTGCCGCCAAAGCGGACCACCACTTTCACCGCTTCGCTTCGCTAATGCAGCCGCGGTGACCAATTAACTGCGGAAACGGCCAATTATTTCAATTGCGACTTGGCGACCCAAGTAAGTATAACAAAGTAACGAGCGGAGACAAAGCAACTAAATAGAGCGGAAGCCCAAAAGGCGAAAATATGCAAAATTTGGACACAAACCCACCAACGGAGGTGGAAATCATGCCAAATGTTAGAGCAGCGGTTACCAATTAAAATCTACTGCGAACCTTTTTCTAACCTAACCTCGAACTCAGCGATAAACTCAAACGGCATCAAGGCCGCTGCGTTTTGTAAACCATTGCGGGATTGGTAACCCCGGAGTTGATGAACACACTTTAAAACGCTGAAGCCAATTTTTTTAGGATTAACGAATTTTTGTTTAAAAAAAACGACACGGGGAACACCATGGGTTTGTCAAACTTCGGCCCACATGATTATTTTCATAGGATGTTCAAATGTGACCTTGACATTTAAAAATTCTGATTTTTTGATGTCATGTAGCGGCCGAGCCCAATAATAATTCGGGACCGCGGGCGCGCCAACGCGACCATACCAGATGGTTCCTGCAACGGCCGATAGAGGGTACTGAAGGTCATCGATCAGTATATATCAGGCGTATAATTGAATTAAGTTAATAATATTAATAAAACAAGATCAATGACCACAGGCGACATGTACCCGTCTAATCATGAAAAACAACTTTTCGTTTATTTTATATTTCCACCGTTTATTCCATTTTAAGCTCTAATAATTCAAAAAAACTGATTTTATGGGGACAATTTGTATGGCAGGTACCCCACCCCAATCGCAGGTCGTACAGATCCCATTTTTATTCATTACAAGATTTTATTTTCTTATTATAAGATTACTTAAAATAAATGTCTTACGTATTCTACAGCCCGTCGCGTGATTGGTAATCCCTGACTTATCCAAAATGATTTAAATCCTACTCCATTAAGTTTCTCTCGTCAACACGATTCTAAAAATACCCATATACGCTATGCTTCTTCTAGCTATTGGTCAAATCCTACTCCGGGCCAAGTAAACCAAGATACACCTTCAGCAGCACTCACATGGCTTAACACCTATTACTACAAGTTTCTCTCGTCACAATTCAAAAAATACCCATATACGCTATCATTGCTATATCTATTGGACAGATCCTCCTCCATGCCAAGCAAACCAGGATACAGCTTCAGAAGCACATGCGCTACTCGGATCGAATTTGCTGCCACCTAATTGTGCGAAGGGTCACCTAAGGATGCTGCATACCAAATTTGGTTAAAATCGGACCACGTTTCGGACATACGGACGGATGCACAGCTTGCATCAGACTATATGGCTCATCTACGTAATACTACGGACGAACCAAAGATCATCTTAAAGAAATTTACACGGTTAATAAAAATATTTTTGAATTTACAATATGTTTTGACCTACCGAGACCATATAAGGACGTTCTACTGTAGATCGGTTTGATTCGTGCGCCCGATGGCTCAGCATGTATTTCAATGGGCATGCTCCCGGACTACAAAACGGATTGGCCAGGACGGACAGATTAATTGTATGTCACCTGCTACGGGCGAAGCCGTCCACCGCGGAGCGTTTCGGCGAACGTTATCGCTATATCACCCCGAGACGAAACACAGAGATTTCGGACGTAGACAATCTACTTACTAAGCTCCACCACTGCCCGTAAGAGTCCGACTTTGCCAGGATGCACTGGGAATTTTCAAGCCCAATGAGGCTCTCAACTCGCGCCCTTACTCTCAGATGCGATCAGATTTCTCCGATCCCCCGTCTGGTACCAGGTTCGAAGTCGCTTGCACGATCGTCTACCTCAAGCGAGCGGCATTCCTGACTGGAATATAGCGGATACGGGGCGCCAATTACTCGGCAACTATCACCCGAGTTCGGGTGGCCCACAATATCGTTTCTATGGATAGGCAGCTTGAGGTACCTACGCACCCCCGCTTTCTTAAGACAACACTGCCGGTTTGCCCGCCCCGTGCTCCAGCTGTCCAGATCAGCCCGAGTTTCCGTCCCCAGGTCCACCGCACAGCGGGTTCACCGGGATGGTCCCTCTTAGGGGAGGCTCCTGGATAGGAGTTGCTCCGCGAGCTGGGTCGACCAAAAACACAACGGCCACCATAGCCCAGACTACACAGAACCATTATGATCCCTCCACATGATACAGATCATACCAAAATATTCTCTTTCGTTTGTATAGGTATTATGATGCAGATACCCCCTCTCTCAGAAAGAGGGTGCATTTCGACGGCGCCTAGGTATACGAGTAACTACATATAACCGCAATCCACGTCTATATTTCTCTCAGTCCATTTCCTTTATTCAAAATGGGTTAGCAGTCGCGCGACGCACGGCCTGCCATAATAAAACTTTCATATTTCATAAAAGCAATCCTGTCCGCTATCGACAGAATATTTATGGCAGATTTGAATAAGGGATTTTTAAATCTGGGATTTATGGAATGTGGCATGGATCCGAATTATGGTACGTGTACTAACATGTAGGTAATAGGAAAAGACACGATTTCAGAAACCATACTGAAATGATGTGGAATCTACTACTTAGGTACGTTGGAGTAAACAAATCAAACTACTACGTGAAACGTCAACACTGGTCTTTAATTAAAATAACGTAGTTTACAGAAAAAAAACATGGTATAGAAGGCATCAATGGCTGACTTAAATTGATGAGTCGGTAGAGAAAATGATAAAATCCACTCCGTAATATATCACAACTTCGAAGAGATTTACTACGGAAACAATATCTCGCTGAGCTTGATTGTCTTTACTATGGTGAAACACATAGTTTTAAAATAATACCGCTCTACTGGTTCAAAATGGGGACAATTCAAAATGACCAGTTTTTTCGGTAAAAGCATTTAAACGTTTTAAACTTTTAATACAAATAAGTTTGTAAGATTTAGATTTTGTAAAAAATCACAGCAATGCCATTTTAAAATATTTTCTATCTGCAGTAATTAAATTTTTGAATTTATTTTGGAAAATTATGAAAATTAGGATATTCCGACTTACTCTATTTTAAAATTAAGGTCTTAAGGTTGAGAGAACAGGTCGTTTCAAGGAAAATTACAAATTAGGCGAACGTCTAAGTCTTTTGGACAACGTCACTACAGTTTTCTTGTTCCAAGAAAGGCTAATTTATTATTATTTTTTACTCTTCTTCACCCGGTTTGCCAGGTCAATAAAATTTAGGTCGGACACTTTTTATACTTACATGAGCCTACCTAATATTTTTCTTTATAGTATCAATGTAGCCTAGGTCATCTAAAACCACAATTGCTATAACTCTAACGTTCACGTTTCCATTTAATTAATAGCGCGCAGCCGCAAACATACGACATAACATTGCGAATGGCTATTTCGCTCTCATGAATTTTTCATTATTTCTAGGATAGAGTTATGAACTCCTTCCTCTCCGTATCCATGTTTATGTCATATTTTTCTATGAATTAGGAATTATTTCATTAAACCAAATACATAAATTTAATAAAGGAACATTTTTCTGATTCCTGGCTCCTGACCACTTTATTATTTTTACTTTCCCTAAAAAATACATCGTATCACATGAAGTATTAAATAGTGAAAATTTTGTTTTCAAGAAAAAATTAGCACTCCAGTTTTTACCGGATCTCCAAGTTTCAAGATTGTAAGAATACAAATAAATTGTTTCTCTATATGTATGCGTCTGGGTATCTTCAACCAATATATCTAAGCAACTACAAAATCAATTAAGACCGAATTATTTGAAGAATAGTTCAACCTAAGGCTGATATTCTAAATCCTGAGGGATTTTAAATCCTAAAAAAATCATAAACTCGTTAATACTGGGCTTAAAAATTAAATAAATGTGACTTAGACATCAGAGGGCATTACTTACAACTCTCGCTTAGGTCACTTTGGATATCTTCAGTGAGTTTTTAATTAAAAGTGTTAAAATCTGAAAATGAACACTTTATAACTCCGTTATTATTAATGCTAGAATGAAAAATCAACCTAAAATCTCGATTAGTATTGCAGATAAAATATATTAGTTAAACCGAAAGAAGAAAACAAAGGAGTATGAAAATCGAAAGCGAATAAATTATAATATATATA
>JAOPUG010000042.1:5394047-5406325 GCA_027564375.1 Micropterix facetella | reverse complement strand
TGACATTAATTGAATTACTGAAAGATGCTCTAGATTTAATGTGAATATTTTAGCCTGATTAAAATAATGAATAACCCGCCGCTGAATTAATTTATATAACAAAATATATAGATAGATAATGGTTTTAAAAGTATTTTAGATTTTTTAAATATTTAATACATATAATTCGTTTCGTAACATATTACATATAATTTTTCATCGGGAAGTATTATAGAAAGACATATCTTCACCAGGAATAATTACATTACCCCACTAGGTTTGTGCATGTGAAGATGATGGTTAAAAGTACTATGTTGTTCTCTGATCTGTCTTGTAAGATTTAGTATGTTGAAATATTGTTATTACAATCCTTACAGATTTGATTTTAATTGAAATAATGAATGATGCTCCAGAGTTAATGTGAATATTTTATCCGAATTGAAATAATGGTTACCCCACCGCTGAATTAATTTATATCACAAAACAATTAGAGAGGTAATTGCTTCAGGAGTCTTTTAGAAATATAAAATATACTTCAACCGCCGCAGACAGACAAAAGACTAATTGTAATAAATTTTACGACGTAAAGCAGTTGCTTTTGCGTAGTAATTATACTTGTTAATTTGCTTTACATCTGTTTCTCTGCGGTTGCTTTGGAAGGTGGTGATAGACGTCGAGTAAGTTCGTGTATTTAAAGTTCGCGAGATGCGTGGCTCATAAAAGAATAACGAAATATACCATTAAAAAAAGTTATAACTTCTATTAAGAAATGAAATATTGGTATCTGACTCGAATATGTTGTCCTAAAGTCGATTCTAGTGATACTACGAAAAGTCACCGAACTAACAACTCGCCTATTTACTCTCACGTCTCTCATTCCTACTATTTGTATAATAATAGTAGTCAAGCCGCAGCAGGTTTAGAAATAATGACGTCTTATGATTCGCTTGATTTTAATTGAAATTGATTTACATAATTCTACTTAGTTATAGGAGATGTGTTATTGTTATGAAAAGACAATAAAATCCACCAATTATTTTCCTTTTGAAAAATTGAGGATAAATTACGCTTTGCTTTTCGTAGAAATTTTTTAATGATGGACATTTTTTTAATAATAAAGGTCATTAGAGAATTTTTTTTCTCCTTCTATAAATACATGCATCGAAGAAGAAAGTAGACAAGGTGATATGATGCGCCAAAATATTCTCAATGTCAGGAGATACTAAGCCAGTAATTGTACACCTAAAAAAAAGGAAATTTTATTTTTTTTAAAAAGCAAAGTCCGTAGAAAATCATAAAATGCAGTATAATATAATTCCTTTATATAATTAATAGGAGATTCATATAAAATCATCATCTGTAAAATACTAAACATATACCACTGCAAACACCAGGTGTGTATACAATCGAATGCAGCTGTGGGTTAGCCTACTTTGGACAAACTAAATGGCCATAGCAGATTGACTGATGGAGCATATCAACCTGTTAAAAACGTTCAGTGTGAAAAAATTGCGATCTGCGAACACATATTGGATAGCAGAACTGGATGCAGTTTTAAAATTCCATTGTGTTATCGATAAAACAATTTACTTTCCCCGCATGATTCCCCGCACATTCCAAACTCTCTACTACGTGAAACCCTCGTCCTTAAATGTTCTCAATGCCCATCGCCGATCGCAAGAACGTAACTCAAGATACAGTAAGTGTTGTATGTACGGCGAATTTACAAAATTTACCCGCACCGAACCAGCTACCCCGCCACCGTTATAATCTGAGTAGTAATAGAAGCAATTTGCAGCCTACCCGCAGATCAACGGACCTCGATTGACAGCATTTCAGTCTACCCTGGATAACGGCGGTTGCAATATCTGCAAAACGTCGGGTGCTGCAAAATGTATGCGATAAATACGTTTATTATGGTAATTTATAAATGTATAATATTAATAGAAAGATAATATGAATAATTACTAACGCATGTTTATTAGCAAAAGATTTATTAGTCGTTAAATTAAATAATTGACGACGGCAATTAAATTTCTCTTTAATAGTGAATTTTCAAAAGATTGGAATAACCGCCAGTTCAGCCAGCGACGCCGCGAAAACTGGAGAGAGAACCCACCTCTCCTGATCTAAAAGCTGGAGAGGGAGCCGCAGCGCCACCGGGCCGACTCATTCGGCTGCAAGGACCTGCCATCTTCAGACGATGAGGAGGCGCTCGCCGAGGTCCCGAGCGGGCTTACCTACGCCGAACTAGCTGAAACTACACCGAATCTACGGCGATCCGCAGCGACTCCGCTGCCACGCACATCGACGCATACGTGCCTGGTGCGGTGCTCCCAACGCCGCGCCCCCGGCCCATCGCCGTGAATAAGCTGGAGAAGTCTATTCCACTTGAAGGCCCTCCACGGAAGCTGGGGCACAGCCTTGCGACGCCACACCCAGAAAACCCGGTCAATGAACTCGGCTCATACGAAGCTTTACAAGTAAGGCAAAATCACAGCGGCAGATGTTACGGGCCTTTATGTACAATGCCTGACGAGTGACTCACGAACAATATCAATTTAGTTCGGTCCGTTCGTTCTCATTGAGAGGCACTCTATTCGGTAGCGCGATCACGTCTCTCTTGTAATCCTTTCCTGCTCAACCAAGTGACGATTCTCAAGGAGCGTGTCTCGCCGGCCAGCCTGAAATATCGCCATTTTAATCATTTCCATTATTTTTCTTCTTTCTCCAGTGCCGTTACCTAGGGCACCACCGTGTTTCTCTCATTAAGCCTAAAGTATAAACATTTTTCCTACACTGTTCTGCTTCTTTAAGTGCCGTTACCCAGAATCCCAGCTTGTCACGCCGGTTAGCCCAAAGTATCGCTATTTTCAATATTCTTTCTTTTTCCATTCTTATGATTTTTCCTTGATTTCAGACTAAGAGTACCAACGAATTTCACCGATTAGCCTAAAGTATATTTTTTTTTTCTTTCTCTGTATGTAATTTTCCAAACTTTGAGCGCCGTTATAGAATCTACAGTTTAGGGTGTGACAAAGCTATGGGCGAACCTGCCACTCCTGGATTTTTTAACTACTCGTACTTTTGTCGTTCTATCGCCCTGAGATGAACGCGAAGACTTTAGGACAAAATAATCCACAGTCAATGTACGCCAATAACACGTCGGGGTCCAACGCCTTACGGGGAGGCACTGAGAATTGCCACCCATCAGGCAGTCTCACCCCCTGACTCACAAATTTGTACCCGTCTGATCACGAATCCTCCCGTCTGATCAAGGATTCGAAATCGCTTTCGCGGCCTCTACCTGTAATGTACGGGGGGTAGTCCGTGAATCAGAAATATCGCGGGTTCAATGCGTCCTTTTCTCAGCATACGTCACCCGATATCGGGTGGTCTATGGATCGTTTCTAAGGATAGGTAACATTAGGTCAATATCTACTCGCTCGTCTTAGGAAACATCTATTTCCAGACTCCCCCGGGTATTCGCTGGAGTTGTGGGGCCAGTCTTAGGTGCAAGTGTTCATCCAGTCATCCCGAAAACCGCCCAGATCCGCCGAAGTGTTCCACCTGATATGCACTTCCGCTCCCAAATGTCAGCTACTAGCTATTGCAGGATACAGTCGAAGGCAGTGGTCACGGTGGCTATTGCGGGGTAAGCCTTCTTCGAGGAGGCTCCCGGATGGGGGCTGAACCGTGAGTTGGGACGATCATATATCACATACACCTGGCCATCACCAACCCAAGATGCAAGGAACCATTGAGATCCAATCATATAGAATCTAATCCTACAGAAAGTGCCTGGGATGTCCTTCGGGAAAATGGATTTAAAAAATCCTTTAATACGTATAGTCTCTTATAAATAATGTTTCATCGATATGGAAATTCTCTGGCATAATTGTGAAGTAATCTGCATAATCTCCCTCAGAATATTTCTTTTTAACTAGGCCAACTTTAAAGGCGATGAATAGTAAACTTTACTCTTTAATTAACCACAGAGGAAAAAAATCCACTGGCGTTAGTTCGCCATACTCCAAGATGGTTTTCTAGGGAAAATTATTCGTACTGTTCATAAATACTGATCGTAGGCCCTAAAATAAACTCAATAATATGGACATAACACTGTGTATTCACTGTCACTGATCGATCAAGATTATCATATTATGTATATCAGTATTTCAGCCATAGACCTAATTAAACCGATGTTCGAAAAGGTTCTTGGGATATACATTCGACAAAGTGATGAGATGGCACTAACATATCGATACTCTATCTATACGACAAATTGGGAAAAACGCGCTCCGCACTTTATCACATAACTGCATTGCGCATGTGTAATTTTGCATATGTTCATTCTTTGCTAATATATGGCGTGGAGTTACAGAGAGCCTTTATTATGCAGAATTGTGCCGTATGTGCATAATGACGCTACCGTCCCTCTATATAACGGAAGTAGCGCTGTACTTTCGCAGAAATCTCGCCGAATTTTCAAGTGAATGATGTGCATCACCACTACCCAATAAGATCCCAAAACAAGCTACGTTCGTTGAGTCATGCATTATCCAAGTCGGAGAGGCTAATATATGTCGCAGGCCCAGAGGTTTATAACAAATTCACCAATCACATTTGACTATTGCGATCACTTGGTGTGTTTAAGAGCCGCCATAAGGAAGCATCTCACAATTAAGGCGTTTAACTCATTGGAGGAATATTACTCGTGTGATTACTAAAATAATAGTGTTTGTGTTTTATTTGTAAAGCTTTTATTATCACTTTGTATCTTTTGCCTTTGTTTTTGCGTTCTTCTTTCCGTATCAGATATGAATTTGGATATGAATCATAATAATATTTAAAATATTGTTTTGTAATAATATTATTATATATGCTATTATATGACATATACACATACCTTACACAAAATAATTGAATATGAATTTGTTCGTAAAAATAAGGTCCGATTATTCCACACCACACAGTGACCTTATGCCTATACAAGTGCTCTTGAAATTTAACTCGCAGATTTCCTGGGCTTCTGTATCTGCAGTTCTGCTCAGTAATATATATAACCTTGCAGATGAAATTTGGTTTCGTCGCTTAAGATTATTTTTCCGAGAAACTCGTTTTTACAAAATATCTCTAGTATAGATTGTGAGCAAATTTTACTTAAATTGCGATCATTGGACTTCAGAAACTGATAAATTTGGAATCGAAGACTATCGCTGTTGCTTGACATTATAAATAATATAAAACGAATTTATCGCGTCAAGTTTATAACATCCGACATTTCGGCGATGTTGCAACCGCCGTGGTCTATGGTAGGCTGGCGTGCCGTCAAACGTCATATGTTGTTCTGCGAGTAGACGGCAAAACTGCTGCTGTTGCTGTGCAGATTGTAACAGTGGTGGGGCGACGGCTTCGGCGCGCGCGAATTTCGAAAATCTGCCGTGCACACATCACTCACTGTATCTTGGGTTACATTGTAGAACATTTTAAGACGAGGGTTTCACGTACTAGAGAGTTGAAACCGTCATCTCTATTGAAGTTCGGGCTTTTCGGATCATACGAGGAAATTAAAATTGTTCTTTAGATAGCACGATGGGATTTTGAAACTGCACTCAGTGGTTGGTTCCGCTAATATGTGTTCGTAGTGCGCCGATTTTTCTCGCTGAACGTTTTTAACAGCTTGTATGTGTTTCATCAGTCGAGTGGCTATGGGTCGTTTTGTTTATCCAATGTATGTTAACCCACAGGCTGCATTCGACTTTATACACACCTGGAGTTTGCAGTAGTAATATGTCCTTTACAGGCCTAAGAGATCGAGCTATGTTTTGGGTCGATTTGAAGATCGTTTTTATATCGAATTTGTTAAATATCTTACTTATTCGATCCGTCACGCCCTTGACGTATGGTAAGAATGCATTTCATCTGCTCGGTTTCTGGTTTCGTCTGTATTGAATCGTGTGCGTGTCTCGTGATATTTTCCGTAAGTATATTTTCCGCAACCAAAAATGGTACGTTGACGGCACTTCAGTCTATCCTGGACAAAGGCGGTTGCGCCACCGCCGAAACGTCGGGTGTTTTCACGAGGTAAATTCCTTCACGAGGTAAATTCGTTTTATTTTATTTATAATGATAAATTTGAATTTTATAGGGTTGCAATTTTATTTAGTTCCTTACTATCATTACTTTTGTCTTTATTATAATTATTTTATTTGGTTCCTAACTATGAACCGACGTCTGACCATTCCCAGATCAGCAGCATTTTTAATGAACTGACAGCGAGGATTATGTATCCCGTACAAATTGCACATTTTTCATCACTGATTACAACATTATATCGTCCTGGTATAAGATTTTTTAAGATCGGCCCGGATTCACGAAGCTTTTGTACCCACAAATAAATCAGTTGCAAGGACGGCACCTCTCGCAAACGACGATTATTAAAGCGCGCACAAAACGATCGTCCCGCTAAATTAAATAACCATCGCTTTTGAAATAAACCTCAAATGCAAACGCACGGTGAGCTCCCATTCCGTGATCCATGATAACTAAAAAATATTACATTTCGGGCGCGTCGTTTACTTTGATGGTTTTCCTTCCCCTGCGCCTCTGCCATTAACGATTTTCGTGATCGTTCAGGTTTAAATCTTCTCGCGGGACGCACTGACCCCAATTGCGTTTCTACGTGAACTAATATTGGAAATTAGTTCATGCGAACGACACATAGCAATATGTTAGAATGGATTATGAAATGAACGATCGTCGATTTTCCCGCACCAAAACTATCTGGCGAAATTATAGCCACCCGAATAAATTTAAACACATTTATTGCAATCTCAGGTTTTTAACTGCTTTTTTGGGTGGATTGTTTTAATGCGGAAAAGTGACAAGCGTTCATTTCACGTTCCGCTCTAACGTATTACTCTGTCCCGTTCACATGAACTAATTTCCGATTTTAGTTCACGAAGGAAAGCAATCAAGCCCAATGCGTCGGTTTGAGAACCCAACTCGATGCACATTTCTAACGTGGCTATATTTTCTGTTTATATAAATAAATATCCACGAAACTACGTGAACTATAAATAACCGTTCTACAGGGATCAAATTTTTAAAAAATCATTTAGCTAGTAGAAAAGCAAATGAGTACACACTTGATGAAATTACTAATCCACATTATGATACGTATAAATTCAAAGTCTCCCATACAATGAAGAACATTTATAGCAAGTTAACGAAATATAAGTCTTCGGACTTACTAAAAACATATCGCCGTTGTTTTCCCTTAAACCTAATAATTTATAAAGGTTCCTACTCGTATATCGGTTTAGCCCGATTTAACCTTATACTAAGCTATTAGAAGTGCCCTTCAATTGGGTGTGTAATTGATTGCGCATTTAACTCCTAAACAATATTACGCCGTAATTCAGGGCAAATTTTCCCTGACGACGGTTAGGGGAGGTGTCTGATTTAGAGGCGTCAGACAAATCCCGGCCGCGACCGCCAGTTTGCCTCCCGGCGATAATATTGACAGCCGCTTCGACGGCCGCGAGCCCCTGTCCAAACTTCTTCTCGGTTCGCGGAGCAAAGCAAAATAAGGCAGCCGAGCGTGGGACTACGCCACGCGCGAAGGGTTCCGCACCGCATCTTGGGGTTGCCTTCAGTGTCATCATCATCATCAACGCTATACATCATCGTAAATTTTGACTCCCAGCAAACATTTTAAGTCGAGTAAACTGATTTAAAGTCAAAATTACTTGCTTTAGATAGAAGTGATGTAAATTCGACTAATACTTTCCAGTAGTATTTACTTCTAAAGAAATATTTATGGTAAAAATTACGTAATTTCTACCATTTTATTCTACAATTCAGTTAGTTTACTTCGAAGTCACAATGAAGTAAATATTAAGGTAAATATTACGAAATATTACGTAAGTAAATATTACGAAATAAATCGCCTGTTGTCGAGTTAAAAATAGGACGAGAACCGCACTTATTTTTACTACAATAATTATCTATTTCTTACATGTAAGTATAATTACTTATAGATAGATAAATAATTGGAGTATTTTTTTACCGCAACATGTTCTATATTCGACTCGTACGTTAAAATTACTTAAACGTCGAAATAAACAGAGAATTGGGATTATTTTACTAAAATATCTTGATACAGAATAATTTGTAAGTCGAAAATATGTAATATTTTAAGTATTTTTTATCAAATTCTCGACCAGATATCGACTTGTAAGTACTGTGCGTGGCCATATTAATAGGGACAATGTGAATTTTAGTACTAATTTGCCATGCGCATTACAAAGATATTAAACAGTGCGTATTTTTAGTGCTAAAAGTCATTAAAGATTTTCATACTATGTACATAGTAAAATTATTTCAGCCGTCACTATAGACGGCTGAAATAAAAAATTGGCTGAAATAAAAACGGCCGAATATCAGCCGTTATAAAAAATGGAACTTACCGCGAAAAATAAAAAAATATATTTCAGCGAAATTACAGTTTATGTATTCACGGAGAGAATAATAGCGGTACGATCCGTTTCTTACAATCACGATGCCAATTACCTAGGATAGCATCTAATAATTATACATAAGATTAAACGAATTTACTGCGTGAAGTTTTTAGGCTCCTAAAAACTTGCTAAACACGCCTAAAAAAGGGTGCTAAAGACTTCACGCGATAAAGCCGTTTAATCTTATTTCTAAAGTTAAGCAACCGCGATAGTATTCGATTTATTGAAGTTGTTTTTATATTAATGGAACTAAATGAGCTGGCATTTCCCGAGAATGGGCTGAGTGTGGAAAAAAGTGCTGAGAATGTAATATAGTTATACACGTTAATGATTTTATCAATGTTTATTACAATAGAATACCCCAAAAATATGCGGAAAATACTCAGTGTCGTATAGATCGCGTGCTAGATACACGAGCGACGTTTGCACTGAACCTAGATGGTAGGAATGATGGTATGAGCTGGCAAGCAAATATCTGTACATATGTATATACGTGTATGTGTTACAAACTTCACGTTTTGTTTTATCTTATTATATAACTTCAATAAATACCCATATTATGTTATTCATTTTCTTCATTCTTAAAGTTACAATGAAAATATACCATGAAAAATTAAAGAAGGTACGCTGAAGATATTTCTCCTTACAGGTCGAGAATTTGGTTGCTTCGACGTCGAAATCACGACGATATTACCGCTAGGTTTCGTAGAATTTATTAACAAGTCACTCGACCAAGAGGTAGAATCTACCTAAATTACGTCGATTCGAAGTAAGAAGACGTAATTTGTACATAATTAGGTGGCGTAACTTGAAGTCAAATTAGGTAGAATTTACCAAATTTAGGAGTTATAACGTATTTTCTACCTAAAATGCTTGTCGGTTTAGTCGAGATTTCCAGTCGTTCAAATAGACGAAAACTACGCAGCGTTTTCTTTGAGTCTATCCTCGTAGTCCCTTTGGAAAAATCTAATAGGTATCAGGAGTCGGCTAATCCTTCATCCTAGAAAGCTTATATAAACAAGGTTTACGATGTACAAATTACCATAGTCATGCTGCAAGTCATTATAGTATTATTTTTACATATCGCCTATGTATTAGGTAAAGTATACTGGTTCTAATAAGACAGTTTTTTATGGGGTAACCCTGCCAAGATGTTGAAAGATTGCTACTGGGCAATTTTGATAACCGCTACGTTTGCCACGAGCTATTGCCCATCCTTTTGTTATGTTTATAGAGCAAAGGAAAATAACTCAAGTAAAAGTGATATTGGTTACATGTGAAGGTTCGGCACTGCATCCTCATTTCAAAACGTATTTAAATTTTGAACGAGAGAATGAAGCCAATGTAATTTTGGTATTTCCATTTTAACGCCCACTTTGATACCACCGTTTTCTTCAAATGCGATTCTCTTCCACGATGACTAAAATTAGAATATGTTGCTTTCAACCCATTTAGTTTAATTTTTCGTACTTAAGTGAGCAACATTGCGTTGATGGGTGAAGTGGTAGTGTATATTGTGAATTTTAGCGGTGTGCAATATGGCGTCATGCACACGAAACACAGGTCTCTATTACCCGATATAATTATTGACAAAATTACACGATGCCATATTATTGCCATGTGTAATACAACTGTACATAACTAGCTAAAGTAATCGGATATACCACGATGGTTTCCATATCTTGCCTTGAAATGTTCTGTCGCCTGAGCAGAATCACTTGACGATATAATGGTGGGAGGCGAACTACCCGGGACAGCAACCCTCTGGAGAGTAAAAGGCACAAGTGGCGCACAAACAGCATCAAGATGAAAGCAGTTTATCCTTCTTACCGCGGTTTTATATCTCTCTTTTCACGGTCTGTCGGCTTTACAGCCCAGTATTGTTATGACGTCCCGAGCGTGGAGCACGATCTGTCCCAATGTCAATGCACGGTACCGGAAAGTGGGTGCTGAAGGCTGAATTAAAAATAAACTACATGTCTTCTTGAATACAGAAACAAAAAAAAATATATAAACCAAAACTACTAGTTAGTTCATAACTGGGGAAAGCATTAATTGTCCCTAGTTTCTGGTGCAACGGGTTTTCCCACGAGCTCATTTTTGACAATTTCGCCAATCTAGGGAAAACGTAGCTAAAAATCTACAAATCGTGTGGTAGTAAACATTATATTACTAATATATTCTTTGAAAAACTATATAATCATTAGTCTTGGACATACTAGATGCATTCTTGTAATGGTTTCATGGATGCCTAAAACAATTCCCCAAAAATCTTATCAGAACGATCAAAAGGCACCGAGAACGAGAGGTGTGAGGAAAGCAGAAGGTGGCTAGGAGAATATGACAGGAAAGAGCTGAGGACAATGTCACGCTCGTCTCGACTCGCACACTTAAACGTCATCGATCCATATAGCAATTTATCCGAAAAGTAGTGGAAATAGTTCCGTCGCAAGACATCGTTCGACTCAATCGTAATAGTTTAATGGTCCAAGGCGGAAGAGAAGGGCAGAACACCTCACCCACGATCCAGGCAGTTTTAACGATAGTGGTCATTTCATCTACCCGGGATTTTACACAACGGCTACCTCGCGCTTACTGGAATAATATAACGCGAAAAGTGTACTAAAGAAAGCCTGAATACTCTGAATTTTATCCACAGCGAACCAGGAATCGATAATACAAATGACATAAGAGTTACTATATCATTCACATACAACAATTAGATTTGTTCATTTGAGTATTACACAATTTCGTCATGTATTTGTATTATTTTTATTTTCGACAGACAATACATTATAACCATTTGGAATTATCCTTGTTTCATTTTATAATACAGCATTTTCACAGAAAATTGCTGGAGGAATAAATAACACTAATTGAAACACGCTCAAACTCATGGGAATAAATTAGTAAACCGTCTGATTGCTATTAAAAATAAAAATGTACTTCATACAACACTCTAACACTAGCTTTATCCGAATCTAGTCATCTCGATAAGCTTTCTTGGCATCCTTTTTGTAATACAATTCTCTCTCAATTGATTGTTAGATTAAATAAATTCATATAAATTTAAAAAAAAATATTGATGACCACCCTAATCAATACCGATTAACTACACAACTAGTACAAATAAATTAAAATAGATGAAATGGAATGGAATAAGTCCACCTATTTTGAAACGATTTAAAATTATGACAATAACATCGCTTGATTTGTATAGACGTTTCGTAGGATGTTACTCGAAAAAAGAAAAATACAATAAATATTCTGATATTCATAACCAAAAATAATCATAGCTTTATTTTACCATGCGTGAGTTTGAATACTGTTGGGCAAGGTACTCAATTCTCAGGGCCGTATAATTTGAATCATTTACCAGATGATATAAAAGATATTCTGAATATTTAAAGTTCAACACAACAAATATACAGGGTGGAATGGACCAAAGGGGTGTTTTTTACAGTGGAGCTTCTATACATGTTATAGAACACAAATATAGTATTTTTTTTGAAGTTTCTGTGCAAACATGATGGCCGGCGCCCGAGCTCCAGGTGGCTAGAACGGCTATTTTTGGCGTTTCCGTATGATGCACCAGCTGACCATAGTCCAAAAGTAAATACGTAGTGTCACTTTACAAAAAAAAAATAGAAAAGTTTACATTGTAAATATTTCCAAAATGGCTCGAGGAAAATTTTTAAAATTTTCAGGAATTGTTAACATTGATGGACTTGAAATTGATAATAAAATGTTTGAAAAAAACGCCCTAGTTCCCAT
>JAOPUG010000042.1:5233991-5244412 GCA_027564375.1 Micropterix facetella | reverse complement strand
ATACATACATACAAGAAAATAATCATATGGGCCGAAGTTTGACAAACCCTTGGGTTTTCCCCCTGCCCCAGTTGTCTTTTGAAAACCAATTTTGGTAAGTTTTAATCTGGACATTTCAAACATCTTAACGTCCTAGAGAATGCGTATATTTTATTTTTAATGTTATCTATTAAATTATTTTGTTATTTAACTACGTAAATAAAAATATTATGTTAGGTATCATGATAATATAAAAAATATATTACCGCTTAAATTAGTGAAATTTTCAACTTCTCTTTGAAATCAAATTTTTACGTCACTGAGAGAATGATTGTGGTAAGATCCGTGTCTTCTAGTCGTGATATGAATTTGCTATGACCGCATGTAAATATTCATTAATTTTGGCTTTATATGCTACCAATTTTCTATAAAAAGAAATACAATAGCATTCTGAATCTTTTTAGAGATATTCTGAGGAATGGTCCGATTTTTGTCTTACTACCGCGCCTGTATACATTTTTCTCTCTCTAGGTTAGTATTAGGATTCTCTCTAGGTTGCTAAAACTAACCTCCTTAAATCCGCATTAATGTATGTATATCGTTATACGTCGTTTATACATACATAAATAGTTGCGGTACTGTTTAGGTTCGTTGAGAACGGCGATAAAACAGCACCTTGCTTTAAACCATATTTATTTTTTATGATATTCAGACCGCTTTTATTGCCGTTTTTATCGAACAGGTACCAGTAACGACATTAGAATGGATACAGCATCACAGTACGATTCAGTAGGAAGCTCTTTACAGCATTTCATCAGCTCTGCACGTCCAGAAACAGTTGAACACAACAAGAATTCGGCTACTGATAAAGTGGTTTTTGCTACCCCGTATCCAAAAATCAAACCAGTTTCGGAACCCAAAGTTGCCATCATTCCAAGAGTACTAATGGACGAAAGCATCACTGAAGTAGCTATAAAGAATATACCAACGATTCAAAGTAATTTGGAAATGAAAGATTACCATCACGAGGATACTCCAGTCAGTGAATATTCAGGTATGAATTCAAATCGAATATATTTAATTCAGTCTCTTCTCTACGTGCCTTTTCTAATGTATTTTGGATGCTACATAGCAATTCTTGAATAATCTTGGTGTATCACTGCCTTAGACGACTAACACTGTGAGCCACCGTTGTACCGATTTTAGAGTTAATACCATTCGTGAAGGGCTTGATATTGAGGCAATTCTAAATCAGATTAATAACGAGTCAGTTTTTCGATGTTTTCTTTTCTTTATTATGAAAATGAATAAAAACTAAGGTCAGTATTTATTATCTTTCGGGTCGATGATAATCAAAATTGGCATTACTTACATAGTTAAAAAATATATAGGACAAGTAGCTATTTTATACCAAATTTTAATAATAATTAGATTTTAGATTTCTTCAACCATTTTTTAGTAAAACAATTAAAACATGTACTTTCTGGCATTGGCGATGTAAAGAATTCGTTTCAAATATTGCTCCAATGATTTAGGATATTTATATGTATGTGTGACTCGATTACCATTAAGTTATAATATTCGGTTTCAAAATTTGATATTATTAATACCTATAGCAAAAAGTATTCATATTTTATCTTTAATAGCTACACCAGCACCGATGCATGCTACGAGCACACCAACCCACCCTTCATCAGTACCGCAATGGGGAATGTTCCAGAACACCTGTTCAGATTCTCCACTCTCTGAGATCGACAGTCCTGGAACCGATAACGCCAGTCCTCCTGTATCCATATCTGTATTAAAGGTAATGTATACAAATCGACTAATGCAGTATTTTTAGTTTAAATATATAAAAACTTATTGATATCATTAGCTTAACAAAACAAAAATATAATATCGAGGCCAGATGCTACCTCGATTTTTAACTGTGTAACATCATGATCGGTTTCATTACTTAATCATATATTTAACATTCATGTAGTCGGTAGTCATATACTATGCATATTTTACACCCAAATTTATAGTCGAGTATTGATCAATACTTCAGTACAGGCCGATACCAAAGTCATACCTGAGTACCAACTTTCGTTTTATAGTCGAGTCCAATATGGCGAGTAATATTAAGTAGTGGTTCGGTGTTAAGTATAGGACTACCACTACTTGAGTATTACTTCGAAACGGCAGACGCTATTTTCAATCGTTATATGTTGTGGTGTTTTGGCTTCTTGTGTATTTCAATATTATTTCACTTTATCACAGACCTCTTGGTTTGATTTTGAATTTTGATTGTTTTACTTCTGAATTGAAAACTTCTATTTGGACATTTTAACAGCCCTGCCTAATTACTGAAATATGAATTTTACCTATTTTTGCCGTGCTTTTTGAGCGTTTATCGTGCAAAAAAACTAATAACCACCGGAATCAAGAAAAACAAGGGAGCATTACAGCGAACGCAAATACTATCAAAACAATAAACATGGAGTTTAAGCGGCCACCCAAATGACTTGTTTTATTTTTCTGACACTGGCAATGATATGAACATTACGAAAATTATCAATATTTTGATAAACCCTACATTTAAAAATCAATAAGCATAAATGAGCTGACAAATGTTTTTCTTCATCAGAAATAAAAGTTTGGTAATTTATTTTCGAGCGGTTTATGAAATAAAAATATTTTACATTTAATGACCAATTTGACAGTATTGCTGCTCGATACAAATAAATTCCTGATTACTTGAGCAATGCTTCGCGGAGTTGGCTGGCATTTCTCGTCTATCTAACATATTTAATACTTAAGTATCACACAGTACTCAGAAAATATTTGGCTGAACCAATACTTGACTATACATTCGGGTGTACATCTAGGTATTTTTGTTTAGAATACTAGTCGCTGTAATATATCAGTAAAATATTGTTTTATTACCGTAACTACTTGTTCGTGCTAAACTTCAGTCAATAAAATATATAGAAGTGGATGAATATTGAATTACAATATTTGATCTAAAAATACATATTGTAAAACATGTGAAGTTGAATATAAACTTATATTCTTGTCACATTTTAGGAATCACCATCTACCGAGTCATCCCTATCTAATGCCAAGAGTCAGAGAATCAAGAGCATCATAGCACAGCGAAGGCGAATGGAAGGTCAAGATAGTTCAGAGAAGTGTGTAACTTTTGCCGATTCCGTGACAGTCCAGACTGACGGAGAAATATCAACCGAAAAACTAAAACATGAAGAAACGGAGTTCGGATCCCCAAAACCCAAAGTGCTTAGGATGCCATTAAAGAAGGGTTAGATATTTGCTTAAATATGCATGTCAATAATACACAAAATGATGACTGATGAATTTGTTTCAGTATTCCGAAGACCGAGGAACCAAACACCTGGACCTGTGAAGCCGAGCAAGAGATCGAACCCGCGTTTCCAAGCGATACTGAACCAGTTTCAGAACTCATCGAGGATGAATTTAAGTTCCAATGGTTTTTCGTCTGATACTCCATCGGGAATCGTGAATTTACCAGCCAGGGCCTTGCTGTTTCAACAGACAGAGAATCCAGATAGTAAATCAAGATACGTAGAGAATTCGCCCTTGCCAGAAATAAAAGACAGTATCATCAACGGGGAAAATGCTGTTGCGTGCGTAGAATCACCATTGGATAGCAGGGAATTATTCAAATCGTGCATTGATAGTGATTCTCCAGCTTTAGGCGATGCAAAATCAAGCACTGGATCTACATCTCAAGATGATTTGAACACACTGTCAAAGAATATCGCATCTTGCATTAAACGATCCATTGATTCCGCTCATGATATTGAAGATGGAAGGGCTGAACTGCATATAAAAGTTACATTTACGAAAACAAGAAATGTCACACACGTACTAAGAAATCAGGACTGGGTCGGCGAGAATAATACACAAACGACTACTATTTGGACTTCGATTGCTAGAGCTGTAAAAGGTGTAATATGGGGTGGTACTGTAGATGGAGCTGCAGTTAAGTCTACGCTGAAGAAGATGTCGGAATTACCAGTGCAAGGTTTTATATTACTTATTTATTATTCTCTGGGATATCGCGATTATTAATTGTTGTAATAATCACTGATGATGATTTCGACCAGCCTAAGTTCCTCATCTGGTTTAAAGCTACTACCTATGTCCATAGCTATTAGGCCATGATTCATGTTTCCCAATATTATTTTTCTAATTCTGCTTTATTAATATTCATATATTATAAATAATTTTAGCATAGCTACAGAATAGTGTTCAAGTTCAGCAATAGGTTTTTAAGATCTTTGTTATTATTTGCAACTATGATTGTAGGTTACTATGACTATTAAACCTATTTGGGTTTTATAGTTTTAAATTGATTATCATCTCCAATGATACATCTCTCTCGTTATCCTGTTAGTCTCTCGTTATTTTTTTACTAAAGATGTCTTCGACCAGCCTAAGTTGTTCATCTGGTTTAAAGCTACGACCTATGTCCATAGCTATTAAGCCATGATTTCACAACATGGTTTTTCTATTTCTGTTTTATTAGTGATCATATATTATTAATAATTGCAGCACAGCTATAATATAGTCTTACAAGTTCAGCAATATGAATTTAATATTTCTGTTATTATTTGCAAATATGATTTTATTGTAGATTGCTATGACTAGTAAAGCTTTTTGGGTTTTATAGCTTCAAATTATTTATCGTCTCCGTGGATATGTATCTCTCGCCATCTTGTTAGTCTCTTGTATTTTTTTTTAGCTTCTTAATAATAAAAAAATCAACTTGACATTCAATATATGGAAGAATAATCTCATCGTCATTTTAACATATTCTTCTACCGCGTCACTTCTTCTGCAATATTGTCTTCCACGAATAACTTTCAATGTTTTAGATGTCACCACATCCTTAACTCAACGATCGCTGCCGGAAGATGACAGCGCCACAAAGAGAAAACTTCAAGAAATATCCGATCCAGTTCAAAGTCCTCTCAATCACAAAAAGTTTAGATTCGAAGGAAGAATTAAGGGTAGACGTCCGATTGATAGAATGCTTCGCGGAAATATTTCCGGATTGGAAAGGTCGAATTCCGCCGGAGGAGTTGATCTGGTCAAAAGAATTGATCAGAGTGTTAAAAACAAAGAGAACGACGTGTTGAATCATAGTTTCTAATAATAATAATTTCAAAAATTTTATCTTCATCATTTTAATTTATAACGTGTCGCTGTACCATAAAATTGTGTCGCTGTGCTTTGTTGTCTCTAATAAGTGCTTTATTTTACGAAAATATTGTAATGTTCAATGATTCCATGTTTATAAGAGTTGGATATATATTTATTAAATTTGAGATTTTACTAAGAACGTAATTTTTTTTTTTTGATAAATACAAATATTTCTATAGAAAAAAAACAATCCTGGGATTGAAAAAAAACGTGTGCGGTCGCGGGACCTCCGTCTAGAACTAACTTTCTTACCCTTTTACAAATATTAGCATATTTATACAAATGATATATCGAGCGGCGCGACCGTCTCACGCGCCCTGCATAACGCTTCTTCGTTAGTGGTCGATTTCTACTAGTCGACTATCCACAAGCCGCGTTAACGAAATTAGTTCCAATAACAAAATAGGTTTTTTAGAAATTTCCATGCGTTCCATGGTTCTCACTGAGGCCAATCGTTTAATGTTTGACATAAGCCCCGATCGTGTGATGTTTGACAGAAGCGATGTTGTCAATTCTCTATCGCTAAATATTAACACTGTTTTGATGTTGGCGGTCGGCTGTCAAAATAAATGCGAATAAATGCCCGTTGGGCTCCGGCCAAGCGGCGATACCGAGCGGCGCGGCCGCCTCACGAACCCTGCATAACGCTAAATGGTGGCCGCATAACCCGCTTTGCGGTGGATCTGGGTGCGGAAACTCGGGCTGATCTGGACAGCCCGCAAACCTGCCGTGTTGTCACTGACTAATACCTGGAGTAGTTTGGAAGCGCAATGTGACCTAAGGAAGCGGGGGTAGGTAGGTACCTCAGGTTATCTATCCTTAGAAACGATTCGCTGGTCACCCGATCTCGGTTGGCAAGCCGAGTAAAGGACGCCACGCATCCGTGATAATTCCAGTTAGGAATTGCCGCTGTCTGGGGTTGAGATCGCGCAAGCGACTTCGAACCCGATACCAGGCAGGGGATCGGAGAAATCTGATCGCATCTGGGAGTAAGGGCGCGAGTTGAGAGCCACACTGGTATTGAAAATTCCCAGTGCCTCGCGGTAGGTGGACGGGTTCGCCCGTAGCAGTTGACATACAATAAAAAACGATAAATGCCGGTTGGGCTCCGGCCCGAGCAGCGATATTGAGCGGCGCGGCCGCCTCATGCGCCCTGCATAACGCTTTTTCGTTAATAGCAGATTTCTACTATTCGACTCCCGCAAGCCGCGTTAAAGAACTTCGTTCTAAAAACTCAATTCCGAAATTTCGGGATTAAGACAAATCTACCTGAAAATCACAATATGATAGTATCGGTATCGTCGGCAGGTGTCGTCATCACTATCATTGCGGCTTTTGTATGATATATTCCTGGATATAGGACTTCTAAAATGCTTCCACGTTAGCTGATTTTGAGGCTCCCAGATCTAGTCTCGTCCTCTATGCCATCTGATATCATCCACCCAGCATAGAGGTGGACGGCTTCGTGATCTCATTCATTTTCAGGCGCGGTGTTTATTCGGGCATTTTCCTGGTTGACAGAGTATGACCCATTCTGGCAATGTAATGCGTAATGGTTTCCATAGTGTATTTCTCTTCTACCTACTCCGAATGATTTATTATGTGCGTTTTCGATCACGCAAGTGACTATAATTCCTTCCATTTCTCTTTGTGTACTCTAATATTTTCGATTGACGGTTAAGAGACACCGTTTCCGAATCGTAAATAAAGATAGGTAAGACAGATTGGTCTTCAGTTTTATTTTATAGCAATGCGAATTACTTTTTTAATGGTAGGAAATATTGCCTAGGCTTGTGAAATCCGTTTAATTTCCCTCACCCATAATGATTTGTGACTTAGATAAATATATTGGCTTACGAATTTGACAAGGTAATTAATGCTAATCATGATCTTCGTCTTTGAGATGTTCATCGTCAATCCAACTTTTCGGGATTCCTTCTTTACTTCTTCAGTCATGGACATCATGTCTTCATTATCGGGGAGCAGAACCAAATCATCGGCGATTGTAAGGTTTAACTATCAATGTAGATACCTTCCCCGTTCCACTTTAATTGCCTCAAAACGTTTTCTAAGGCCGCGGTGACAACTTGGTCGCGGTAAACAACTTTGGAGAGATTGTATCGTATTGTCGTACTCCCCTAGCCAGATAGAATATACCGGTCTTATTATGCAGATTCACGCAGGCCATGCAATTGCCTTGCAAATGCTTGATCAAGCGAATATACCTTTTGATAATCAATGAAAGTCAGTATCAATGAAGTCAGTATATTAAAAATATATAATTGTGATTAATTAAACAAAAGAAGTTTAATTAGGAATTTTAAATAATTTACATACATTTTCTATTTTATGTTATGCAGGATGTGTTCTTTGTGAATTATTTTCCTTCCTTCTATATAAAGTTCTGTATATTCCAGTATTGATTAATCCTAGATTTTTTTCGGTATTTCATTTTCATAGTTTTTGTGAAATATTATGTTCTTTTAAGCGCCTTCAAAGTTGATTTCAATATTTTTACAAAGGAAGATTTTAATATGATTTTGAAAATGGTTATTTTGTTTTTCTTTTTAATGTCATTTTGTTATCATTAATATTAGTTTTTCATGCATTATAGGTCAGCCAGTGCAATAATGATAGCAACTAATTTAACACTACATCTTATTCGATATTACAAACTTAGGTACTATGATATAAAACAACAATAAAAATGTTGAATCTCTTACCATAACAGGGAATTATGAGAAAAAAAAGATCATAAATTATCGCCATATATGGCGACAATATTCGGACAATAAATATATTTCTATTTCTTTAAGCCCACCTAATTATTTTAATATGTAACCTTCAAACTATATATGTTAGTCGAAATTGGCTATTCTAATCGGATATTTTATTCTGTATTTATATAAATAAACACTTTTCGACGGAAAGCTTTATACATTTATTTCTGCCTGTTGATTTATTCCACATTTTATACAATAACAAACATTTCTCCGTCAGCTCTTTATCTTGAATAATGAAAAATCAAATACCCAAATTATAATACGCAGGTGAGGAAACGTCAAAAACTTTTCTCGATACAAAAATATGCACTACGAATCATGAACAATATGTCCTCCTCAGAAAGCTGTCGAGAACGATTTAAATCTTAATACTGGCATCCCTCTATGCATTATATTTATTTATTATCAAATAGAACATTTTAAACTTCCCGATAAATATCATAATCATAAGATGAGATAACAATATATAATTACCATGTCCTCGAATTGAGGTTTTCAGACAATGCCCTAAATACGACGGCATTAAACTGTTCAGTGATTTGCCCTTTCAATTAAAAATTCTGGCCACGGAAGTAAATATGCGAATATTAAAAAACCAGCTTAAGACGTACCTTATATGTACACGAGGAGTATTATGACTTAGATTTTATAAAATAATTTTCAATACATATTTTAAATTAGGTTATACGTATTATTCTGATTTTAATTAATTTCAACTATTTCATTATAGTTCGACTAATTTACCATTTATTAATTTTAAATAATCTTATCACTCACTGCAAATACTATTTTGTATTTTTTAGTAAAATGTATTCCTTCGATCTGCTTTTATTATTTTTGACTATGCATTACTTCTGACTATTGCTTTCGACTATAATACTTCATTACTTCTGACTCTAATACTATTTATTATTTGAGCTATTGTATTATTCCGATGCCCATTCTCGTACACTTTAGTTATAACATATATTATTTTATTTTGTTTTCAAGTATAATTAAAATATATAGAATCCATAAAATCCTAGCATTATCAAGTTATCATTATCAATTGATCAAGTAATAGTATCATTATCAAATTATTTACATAATTACCTAATTACCAAATCTATCAATTTACAATCGTTCAATGTAATCTGGCGTGAAGTAAGAAACTGAGTAATTGCAAAACCAAATGCAACTGTTTTCTTTTTTTTTTCTTTTTTATTAATTTGTTTAATTGTTTTCTGGTCTATATTAGGTATTATCCACTATATTTAATGCTAACTTTGGAATAATTATATACATATAACTATAGGCTAAATTTTAACAACATGTTAAGATTTTTTTAAATAAATTGAATTGAATTGAAGTCTGTTTGTATGAGCCTATGGCTGTTTTTAACGGCTGCGCTGTCTCTGTATCGGATTCTTAATTAATATTGGTATACCATTGGCGAAAAATATCCATCTATTTGTAGGAAATGATAGAATTTTTTCTTTTTTAAGCACGACTTAAATAAATTCCACTCTGAATTTTACGTTTCCAGCTGCAGCGCCCGGCTTTATGTAATGTATGCTCCACGCGTCAAACTTGAAATCGCGTTGAAAATAAAGAGTTATGCTTTCGCTCGGAAGCGGATCTGCGAAAATAGAATATAAACAGCCGAGACGTTGAATATTCAGACTGAATGTCGAAAGCGAAATAGCGAGCTTTTATCCCTCTCTCTCTATCACTCTCAACCCAAATTGCATTCTTTGAGATTGCATTTCGTCGTCCGCTGTCAACGGGCCGTTTCGGTGTTCTACGGAAGAAAAACTTTCACTATTACGGATGCTACAAATAGTAAGATAGGGATATAAACTATCACAATTTCTATTTAATCATACCATGATAATCTTGCTGTGCAAGTTAATTGGTAATTGTTCTTTCCCTAAATTTGCCAAACCTACGCCGTTCGTGCGTGGGCTGGAGTTAGTTTTTCAGAAGCGGCAAGAATGGCGCTTCATCGTGGTCAGCGCCTCCTCTTGATCGCGACGTGCAGTGCCTAGCTCACCACGTCTGTCTTAGACCCCCATTTCACCGTGACAACACGGTGGTGCAACCAGTCGCGCAACCGTGGTGTATTACTTAGACACCAGAGCAGAGGACATAATCGTTACAGTTGTCAAAATGGACGAGATAGACAAAGTTAAACTCACGTAAAATGAAGTTCATTAAAAGGGAAAAAAACAGTGGTTGGTTCGTCCTTTCGTAGCCGATCGCCCTACTAAAGGACAATTCGTCAACATATAAATCGTCAACAATAAATAATTCGTCAACAAATAAATCTACAAGTTCCTCCAAGCATTTTTTTAAAGTAACTATTAAAATAATCCTGCAAAGATCTATTCCAAATAGATGGTCTACTTTGTATTTTGATAATGAACCTTTCTGTATTGGAATTATCCATTT
>JAOPUG010000042.1:5176653-5186964 GCA_027564375.1 Micropterix facetella | reverse complement strand
AATGTGATTTTTTTTCAAATTAATTTTTGCTCAGTAGTTTTATTCAATATTTCTCTGCATATTTCTTATAAAATATGGAGGTTTAATAAATAAAATTTCAGGGACATGAATCTTTAGAATGTTATCTAACTATTTATAATATTTTTTTTTATTAATACCTTTATAATTATAGCTTTTATATTGCTTATTCGATGTGATATTTAGGTACTATTTCCTTGACAGTTTTTGTAATCAGAGGAAGTTTGAAAACATTAAAATTGAAGAATATCAAACACGTATAGATTTTTGTTTCTATATCCCAGAGTACTACTTTTTTGCACCCTACATACAGCGAATTGCCTGTCAGCGCTGTGCCTAAGCCACATTATCACCTCCTACCTTCCTTTCCATAATATACATAAACATGAACCGCGCCAAGTTTTCAAACTTTCTTAATTTCGCCAGCGTATTTTGACATAATTTTTCGCTAACGAGCACCGCACGGACGATCAAGAAACCCCCTTCTGTTGCTCGTTACAAAAGTTCGCCATAGAGTTATTATGTTTTCCTTCCTCATTAACTGATCCTCTCTCTCTCTCTCTGTGCCTCTACGCGTTCTATCTTTCGTGTATTTTGAGCTTTAGTACCGTATTTTATAGAAGTCTTACTTACTTTACAGAAGTCTTACGAACTAAGTCTTACTTAATACAAATTTTAAATGAATAGTCAAAGTTTCTAAAAATATAAAAACATATTTATTAGTAATATAAAATATTTGAAAAAATCTAAGGCAATACCAGTCTAATGTTTACATTATGACGTTTGAACTGTTTCCACGTATAATAGTGATACATATACATATCTTTAGTCAAATATAAATACATATATAGGCCAAAAACAGTGTTATACATTTTAATTAAAACAGGTATTATTCTATATGGAATTTTGAGGGTTTTGTCTTCGTGAAAGTACATACTAGTGTCCATTACGCAAATAACCACAAGGATGGAGGCCAACGTTGAAAGTAGCGTAAAGACCAAACAGTCTGCTAGTAGACGATACCTGCTCGACGGTTCACTGCACCACTTCCAAATAGCTTCGAAGCTAGTGTATTTTTCAGACTGGATCGTATTGTAACGGAAGCCGCATAATTCGCAATCTCTTCTGCCAGCTTGAGATAACCATCTTTCCAAACAACTCTGGTGAACGAAGGCTACTGACCCGATGCAGTTACAAGGTGTCAATAAACATTCTCTACCTAACGACATGCAAATTCTGCACATGCAAGAGCCAACACTCGACAGCGATGACTCAGCGTAAATTTGCTCTGACACTTTTTCTTCTAGATTCTTCCTTTTTTCTGGGATGTAATTAAAATTTATTGTTATATTTTCAACCTCATTATGCATGTTTTTGTATTTTTTTCAAATTCATAATTATAATAAAGGACAAAAATTACTGAAATTTTGATATGTCACGATTTTTTAATTTTTAAATACTGTCAAATATTTTTTTTATATTTCGAATATGACAAATGAATATATTTACGTAGCTGGAAATGTCACATAAAATATCGACCAGTTACAGTAGCGACTATTTGTGGAACAAATATATAACCAAACTTATCCAAATTACGAAAATTGGAGAAAATTGATAAACTAGCAGTTAAACATTTCTGGAAACATCCTTCAAAAAATAACTGATGTATATTTCGATATTGGGCTGCTTTATGTCCCCCATACATCTAAAATTGTAGATAAAACCTAAAAATCTTTAAATGCAACTTTTCACTGAACGATCTATTTTTTTCAGTTCAGCTAATATTAAAGAATACCTCAATATCTATACGACGATGAAAGAGTCACTGTGTAACTCTTTCCGTTGCGAAGTTATGACTGATTCTTTGGGAGTGGATATCGAGACCGCTAACCCCTCCTATGCTCGCTGACGTAAGCACACGAACGTGCAAGTTGAATATACATAGCGACAGACTATGGTTTATTTTTAGAACATATACGCCACTTAGCGCCGCAATCCTTGGATTATGAGATATTATAAAATATTTGCGGACAACAAAGCCGTTTCTTATCTAGCTTGACGGGACCTTACGGAACCTTAGTATGGGAGACTTAAAGACGTTTTTACGTCAAAATACTATGTCCTTACATTACGGTTTGAGATCATATTCAATCATGACTATATTATATGTGTAAAAATATGTAGTGTCGCTACATATGCGGTGTAACAGGCCAAAAAGGCGAAATACGAGTAAGACTTTGGCCCCCCGCTGGGTGGGCCGAAGTGAAAAAAAAATATGCCTGTTTGTCTGGATGTTACTATGCACGATAACTTGAGTAAACTACGTCCGTTTTAAAATGTTCTTTTGCCAATCGATATTTATGGCTAATACGCAGAGCCCAGTAGGGTTTGGAGTCTGTACGATATACGGTTGGGGTACCTCCCATACAAATGGTCCCTATAAAATCAGTTTTTTTGCATATTTAGAGGTTAATACGGAATAAATGATGGAAATAACAAAGAGAAAAGTTAGTGGCCATGATGAGACACATAAAATGATGTCCATGTCACCTGGTTATTGATTTTGCTTTAATAATATTATTTATGAGAACGCTCGATACCGATCGACGACCGTCAGTACCCTCTATCGGCCGATGCAGAAACCACCTGGTCTCGGCGCGTTGGTGCGGCCGCGGCTCAAATTAGTAGTCAACTCGGCTCCTAAATGGAATCACATTTTTTTTTACAATTTTACTGCTTAAAAAGGAATTAACGTTAGAAATAGCAAAAAGAAAAGTTGATGCTCATAAAATGAGGTGCTTGTCGCCTGGGGGTCAATTCATCTGTTTAGACAAAAATAACGAGGCCGAAATGTAATCATATGGGCCGAAGTTTGACAAACCCTTTAGTTTTACCCCTGCCAAGTTTTAATTGTACTATAGGAAATGTGAAACGCAGAGAGAAACTTTTTTAGGCGATTTAATTACTTTACATGTTTCGCATGATTATAAGACTTCGCCCCCCCGCAGGGTGGACCGACGTAACTGGTTGTGAGGCTCTCTCCATATCGATCCGTCATTACATAAGCACCTTTGTTATATTATTAGCATACTTGAGATGAAATAAGCCAGCAATTGAGCACTCTACTGAATTTTCACACATCGATTACAAGTACGTTGGAAGAGGTTTTTAAAAATGCTCTTGCCTCTCGGTGCTTACAGGCGTGTTTAAGTGATTTCTGGGTCACCTTTTAGAGAGAACATTCATGGTGGACGGGCATAGGCAGCGGTATAAGTGTGCAATAAATCTAATCGATTGAACCGAGAGCAATCGAGTATTTTTAGGGTTCCTTGCCAATGCCGAAAAATGGAACCATATTGGTGAGATTTCGCAGTCAGCCTATTTCGGCCAATTTTAAAGGTGCTTCCGTGCAGATTGTTTTTGTCAACACGATTGCATCAATTACTTGGGAGACCGGCATATAAAAGGTTGTCCGGTTGAGATATAGAACGAAAGAGTGACCTTTCATAGCTCAGACGTTGAGCGGCGCGGAACGCTTTTACTTAAACATTAATATTTAATTCACCCTTGTCTAGATGCTCAGAATAGGCTTGGTTGGAAGGTTAATGACTAATTTTATACATTATCTATTTTTTTTTATTTCGGTGCCACCTAACCCTCTCCTGATATAGTGAAAGATGACGCCAGATTGAGTGCATCATATTGCAGAATACGTCCCATGAGATCATGAATAAAGAACCTTTGATTCCTGGCCGTCGCTTTGAAGCAGTGACCGCTGTTAGCCGGTCCACCGGAGTCCACCGCTCATCCCACAGAAATGTAACAATAGTAATATAATGGGCCCGACCATGGTCGGTGAATTCCATGGCAGCTCCGTTTGTACTTACTTACTACCTACTTATTGTATTTTATCCATATATATTTATTAGAATTTGTAATAATAAATTAAATTGACAATAGTATTAATTTAATATACGTTCTCAACAACAATTAATTATACTTAATTACAGAGCGTGCTTGTTATTGGAATGTTCTGTGATAATTTACATATATAACTCTTGATTCCTGTGTATATAAAATCCTTCTTGTCATTTGTAGAAATTCCTTATATTTTACCGCTATTTTATATTGAAAGATTGTTTTTTAGTCATATATTTATATATTCATGACTCATTACAGCAATTTTGTATACATTTGCCTATTGTTATAGCGGAAGATCGAGGCAGTATCATTTGCATATACAATACTTTCCCCTCAGCAAGCGTTATATTTATTAAATCAATGGACATTATAAATAATGTTGGTCCTAAGAGATTCCCTTGCGGTACTCCATATTAGTTTTATTATTTGTGTTCTTTTATAAAGGGAAACCATGTATAGGTAATGTTATTTGGGTTCTTTCATAAAAGTAAACCATTTTAGGGAAATACCAAGAACCCCACATTTTATAACTTTTTTAATATATAGCATGTGCTATCATCTAAAATACTTTACAAATATCCAGAAAAACTACAAGATATTTATCACCTTTATCGAGAGAATTTACTATATTCTCGGACAAAAAATCAATAGCTTCTTGGGTGGATTTACCCGTATAGAAACCATATTGAGTAGGAGATATATAGTTGTGGTTGTCTAAGAAGCTCTTTAAGCTCGTTATGCTCATTTATCTTATGGAAACTAACAGTTTTCCAGTCAGAAGGAAAACTACCACTCGAAAAACTAAAAAGAGTTCAATAAAACGCGAAATTCCCTCAATAGCTGTCCGTAATTACTAGCAAATCTGCTGAGAGTTGCCAAATTGAACATTACGACAATAGAGATTAGGAATAGTTTAATGGTTCCCATTTCCGACAGTTTGATTTAGCTTAAGTAACGAATTTCCAAATTTAGGTTTCGGAAAAATTGATTGAAACATAGTTAATATCTTAGTGATATACGAGGTGACCTCAAAGAAAACGCTTTTTTTTAAAGCAGCAATGATGACACCATTGCTTGCTCCGCTGGAAATACTTACTAGGCACTTCGTCTAATTTAGTATAGCAAGCGATGACTGCGTGAAAGTTTTCGAAATATGTTTTAATAATACTTCAATTATCATGATATTTAGGGCCTCCAGTAATTTTTCATTAACTTTATCTACAATATGAAACGGTTTTTCTTTTAGGCTTTTCTTCATTCTTGAGAACAAACAAATCAAAGGGGGCTTATTCGAAAAATAGGGGGATGGCAAACTTTTGTCATGCCGTTTTTTTGTCAGAAACTGGTGGTTTTTCATTGCTATACGAGCAATTAACTTATCGTCGTGATCGCCAGAATTCAGTTTATTTTTTCTCTACTGTCTCTCGCGATAGCTTTATCATATCCAGGTAATAGTTCAGAGAAATAGATTCAACGTGGATGACCCCTTGAATGGAGGTCGAGGAGCATTCCGAACGTGGCTCTTTTTCCAAGAGACATCCGGACACTTTGAAACAGGCAAACCACTCATAAACCTTTGCCTTGCTCATAGCATCTTCCCCATAAGCCTCTTAACATATTATTGGAACCATCTCCGATGCATAAAACATAATTTAATGTTTGCGCGCTGCTCTATCCAGTCCGCCATCGAAATAATGCCAAAATTATTGAAAACATTTTGTAAACAAGTCACTATGTAGGCACATATATTTTCACATGGATGTCGCTTGCAATACTGATAAGGCGGGATGTCTTTTAAATATCCCCAGCGGAGGAAGTCAGTGTTGCCGTCCTTCCTGACGTTCTTGTTTTTTTGGGCTTCCCCACTACCAATATATAAATGATGAATTATTATTTTTTTCTTCTTATTTAAGCTATACGTAATATGTTGAATACAGAATGTCTCTCCTCTATTCGATTACGTTTTTTTCGATCACAACGTCCTCCTTAATCGAGTGCTTCTATATCCAAAACATAACCCCGAATCTCGGACCGGATCGTCAATTAGAATCCATCAAGGTCCACTTACGATGGAGTAATAAAGGCCTTTCAGAATCACCACCCGGACATCGGTGCCCGCGACCACCGGGCCTTCCTTATTACTAAGGATATTTTCAGATTTTTTATCGTCCTGCTCTTTGATATTTAAAAGGCAAATGAATGACGGGGGTTCGAGTGGAATAATTTAAGGATCTCTCCGGCTCAAACTGAGGAATACGAGGATAGGTTGACATTACGCTCTTCTGTGTTGGTAATTTCAAAAGTGGAGTCCTCGCACGAAACAGAATATAAAGCTATTGTTGCGAATGATATGTCACCTCGATTAGCTACTTATTGAGAGCGTCCTCTTGGTATCCAACATCCATATCTGGTAGGAATATTGAATTTTTATATTTATCGGCGAACGTGATGACGGTCGCATCGAAAAAGAGGCTGAATTAGAAGCGATTGACCTTTTTATAAGGTGTGGCAAGTGAGTCAAATGTAGATAGCCATGTACTCGGTTTTATAAGGTATTATGGCGTATGCGCAGAGCCCAGTAGTTTTTCGGGTATGTTCATCTTACGGTTTATTTTTTATTGTAATAAAATAATACAATTAATTTATGTATCACTATGCGAGCGTTTTAGTATCAGGTGAACATACGGGCTGCAACGGTGCATTTACACATGATTACGTCATTAGTCACGCCTCGGGAGCCCGCGGGCGAGCGAGAGGCAGCACTGTAATCGGCATCGCCCGAGATGGTTAAGGGCGACTAGTGTGATTCATATGAGCGCCTAATATCGACGCGGAGAAATGACTAGCCACGTGTTAGATAGATAAAATTAGATGGAGATTTTTTGGAATTGGACGTAGGTTACTCGTGTATAGTAACAAAACCTTGCAGGATTATAAGAAGACTTGGCCCCTCGGAGGAAGGAGGGGAGGGGGGAATGAATGTTTCAACTAGGTATAAATAATAATACTTAGATAACGGTTCAAACTTACGTATGAATATAAGATTTATTTAATAATCTTCATATCTTATGAGAATCAATGAAAACGAGACAAAATGGCTTTATAAGTTTTGTATAATGCTTTTTTTAAATAACATATTCCCAACATATCACATTTTTCTAAAATTTACACGTAAAATTAAGTGAGTGAAGATTGCAAGATATTTTCATATTACTTTGGCCACCTAAGTGGTCAAGTCTTGAAATCCTGCTCAGTTTGGTTGCTATGTGCGATATCTCGAATTAACTACTTTCGATTTAAAAAAATATTTTAGTAATTGGTATTTTAATATTTTAGTAATTTCGGGATCTGTACAACCTAAGGTACATTTTTATTCTAATAAATAAAATAAAATTAATTGAGTTTTGTTTTTGCGTGTGCGCTGAGCTATCAGGGGAACATACTCGATGAGGCGATTATGTAGGCGCGGCCCGCCAGCGAATGAGCGAGCGAGACACTGGTCGCTATCAGTGTCTCGCTTGCTCGCCGAAGTGTGATGCGGAGCGTGCCTCGCGATATGATCGCCTCATCTATGATCCCCCGATAGGTCAACGCGTGCACAAACTCGAATGTACACGATAAGTCGGGTAAACTGCGTCCGATTTAGCGAAATCAATGTACAGAGCCTAAACCCCTCTGCCGCCCGCGGTTAGGAGCGCTGTCTTCCGCTACCGAGGCAGCCACCGAGACCCACTCGGACGCCTTTTTTATGCGCAAACTCTAGAAATAGGCACACGGGGCTAGGTCTGGTGAATACGAAGGGAGTACGATAGTCCACCCTGAGAATCCAATCTTCAGGCCACATTGCACCGTGAACGCCCTCACCAGCATGCTTAAATTGTTTCTATTTAATGCTAAAGCCTCGTGGGCAGTCTTATGGTTGTAAGTTTTGATTAGCGCTATTGCAAGTAACGAAAGATACATTCATATCGACGATTTTCCATTGCAAAATAAAGCACAATATGTTTGGTTAAACCGAAGACTTAATCCTTGTCTAATGGTGTATTCAAAAGTGTCAAATTAAAGAAAACGTCGGTTTCATCGACATAAAATTATTTGCATTTCACGTTTATTTCCTTTTATAATGTTTATTGTAAGTAACATCGAACGGGTCCCTATCAACCACACAACGTTTTTCGAAAGCTATTTCTCTTAGAGCAATTAAAACGGGAGAATATTTGGGACGTCATGAGATTTATCTCTTACGTAACATTTGAACCCCTTCGACACAGTAATTCCTCATTATTGAGGGAGTCATTACAGGAGTGGCACAATGGATCTCTCGTGGTTTACATGCTCAGTTTAGGAGTTCTAAACTACTCCGAACATCTTAATATATTATACATACATACAAAAAGATAATCATATGGGCCGTAATGTGACAAACCCTTGGAGTTTCCCCCTGCCCCAGTTTATATATTTAGGTTTTTTATCGAATAGTTTTCTAAAATGTATATATCACAATGCATATAAGGCGTCTAGTCGACTATATTATAGCGCGCAGTTGCGTCGACAGCGCTTGCCGCGTTCTTAATTTGTTTGCCGGAAAAGCGAACGAAGTCCGCAGTTGTAGCAATTAAATTGGCTTTGCGAGGCCGCAAATCGTATCGCTCCAGCGGACGGATATGCGAGGCGCTTTAGAAGGACACGGCGAAGCCTTTTGCCGGGCAGCCGCCATGAATATTCAGAAACAGCGAGCAACCCGAATTAATGTTTCCGAAATTATTTTCGCTGTGATACCGCTTGAATATGTGGTCGGATAAGTAGAGAGTGGAGTAGGGGGCCTCGCTTTGATACTTAAAGCATAACCTCGCTGTTTAAGGATATTGCAGTCCCAGCGCAATGTTACTTGTCAATTCATATTGAATCACCACAATTAACAAGAAATAAATAATATCACAATTAACAAGAAATACGTAATCAAAGTTTGAATATTAATTTTATTAAGATCTTATATAGAGAAATATACTCTAAAACGTAGAAATTTAATTACACGTTTTACACCGTTTTGAAGACATTTCAGTATAACCTGGTAAATAATATCTTTACCAGAACAAGAAAATTTAAATAGTTTCGAAAATCATTTTTATACAAATAATTTCGGATATTAGGAGTTCGTCCAAAATCAAAGAAATGTATGTCAAAATTAAACTAAAACATACCGGGGTACCAATACAGAAATGTGAACAGTAACGAAAAGGTCTATCTAAATGGTCTTGCCCCAATAATTCCCAAATTATGAGTCTTAGAGAAGTAAGTGCGGTGTCATTATGCAACGTATATAGTCAGCTCGCCGATACGATCTTGACTTTGCATCGGGGGCGGGCAGGTTGGCGAGGAAGTGGCACCGCGCATATCCGGCCCTCTCGCTTTATTCCCTCCTGTATAGCTCACGACTTAGATGTGATAGCGCGGTGATTCGTGCGTGTGTGTATATAGTTCATAATAACTAACTGGTTTAAGGAAAAAATAATGAATTTTGGACATTATTTATATATTAAACATATAAAGTAGGCTTTAAAAAGTATTGAAATAAAACATGTCGGCCTCAGCCCGTGCAAGAGCCAGTCGAAAATATAAATCACGCCTATCGTTGTAAAAAGGAGGCTATGGGCCATGCAGAGGTACTTTAAATGTCGGGCGCCGAGCAAGCGAGATGGTTTCGGAAGCGTCGCAAAGCTGGCACGGCACGCTCAGTGAAGGACGCCGACTCCGCCAGCACTTCTACCGCTGCTCTGCCTGTACCAATGGACGTAATAAGGAAATATGCTACCCAGAGATCTGTCGAAGACGTCTCTGAACTGAGGGATATGCACATCAGTCGAAGTGATGCGATGCCAGACCATCGACGTGCAGTGGATGACACTTCAAAACGGAGTACAAAGTCAGTCTCGTTTTCATTTCAATCCTTTGCAATTAAAGCGACTCGCTGCTGTCGTTTCACTTTTTAAACCAACAGCAGTGTGCACATATACAGCTCCACCTATTTTTTTGTTTTATTTTCTATATTGGTAAATGCATAATTTGCCGAGTTTACATCAAGCAGTAAGCAATATGGTGTATAGTAGATTGATGTAAAACCTTGTAAATATATATATTTTTTCAAATGTTACTAGTAGCCACAAAAAAATACTGCCACGGTGAAAACTATCTCACTCACGAAACAAATGTTAATAATACTCAAAGGGTCAATTACATGCATTTCAGGTACCAAGCACCAGGTCACAACACTAACACAAAGCGACTTTTCAATTGTTAAAACTGGGGCAGGGGGAAAACCCAAGGGTTTGTCAAACTTCGGCCCATATGATTGTTTTCTTGTATGTATGTATA
>JAOPUG010000042.1:4986456-4997389 GCA_027564375.1 Micropterix facetella | reverse complement strand
TTTACATAAACTACATACAATAAATTTGCTGTACCATCGAATTTTTTTTCAAATAAAGTAATCGTGTATTTTAAAAGTACTATTTCCTACAGCACGATTCTATTATTTTTTTCATACAAATACGCCGAGCCTTCTTTGTTCGGCGCTCTTGTATGAGATGTTCTTAAGAGATTTGTATGAGTTTTTTTTTTACATACATCGTCAATGGCTTCTTTTAGTAAACTCTCCATATCTCTGCTCTCTTACCTGGAATTGGACATCTTACATTGAAAGCTTCACAATATTTATTTGTTTATTAGATAAATACAGGTATTTCATGGTACTGAAAATTATATCTCTGTTAACTGATTCTGAGATAGCTTTAAACTCGATTAACAGTTTCCCTCAGATTTTCCTTAGTATTTTACGGAGAGCAAGAGAAGAGTTGTTGCTTTTCTTTTTGCGTCACAAACCATTCTGATAGGCGCTAAAAAGAGAACAGAACAGTTGAAACTATACTGTGGAAATTGGATGATAGCATTCATGTTTTGCGTTTCCAGACATATATCCTACGATAAACTCAAGCACTGCTGGACGACTCTAATTTGGTTCAATTATTGATTAGATCATCTTTCGGGGTAGGTTAAACATGAGATCGGGTTAAGTGCGTTTCAGAAGTGTTCCGAGGATTGAAAATAAAACGCTTACAAAACTATTAAATACGATGGAAAAATGTAAATAAATTTCATGGAAGATTCTGTTCACGCTTCGCAACACATGGGTAGTTTTTTTTAAATCGTAAATTTAAATAATAAAAATGCCTTGGCTCCGGGTTTATTAGGCCACCGGTGCGCAATGGTGCTCGGAAATATTTCCGCCCAGATTTATATCATCTTTCGGGGGGAAAATCCTGCGTCGAGATTAAAAATTGCTCCGTGTGTGGCTTCCTTAACACAGCGCACGGGTGAGAAGAAGCGCCTAGGCAGGAAAATTGCTTCACATATGATACGAAGCGCTACATATACGGCCCGGAAATATCGGATTTATAGGTGGAAAATCATTCGGGTATAATATTGGCCCATGGATTTTGATCTAATATACGAGTGTGCGTTGAAAATTCACATTCTACAGTCTGGATAGATCATAAAGGCAATACAGGATAATGGATCTAATGGCCTGTTTTTTTATCTTTGGTCGGTCCGACCCAGGGTTCTGTCTCAGCCGGTAGTCTCCTCGAAGATGGACTTAACTGGAAGGGCCGCCATGAACACTGCCTGCTGCTATAGCCTCCAGTCGTTGGCAATTGGGATCGGAAGTGCGGATCCTGGGGGACACCTCGGCGAACTGGGGATTTGATGCACTGGCCGGTTTGCTAGTCATACTGCTCAATCTGTCAGTATCCGGGGGAGTCTGGAATCATACGTTTCTTATGATAGCGGGGGCAGATGTTGACCTGGTATCACCTATTCTTAGAAACGATCCATTGATCACCCGATCCCGAGTGAGCTTAACAGGCGAAGGGCACCTCGTATCCGCGATAAATTCGAGTTATGAATTACCTCTAACATCAGGTAGAGACAGCGTCAGCAGATTCGAATTTGTCACCAGACTGTAGGATGGAGAAATCCATCCAAATCTGGTAGTAAGGAGTATGCCCGTTGGCTGGCAATTCCCGGTGCCCGCGGCAATAAGTTGGTCTCTTACGGCGTCGCTTGACTATGGACTGTCTCTGTCAGTCCACAAAGTCTTTGCGCTTATGTCAGGGTGACAGAACGTCAAGAGTCGTTAAAACATCATAGGATGCCTAATTCGCATGTGTCACTGACACCTTCCCCACAACACAGAAGGATGATAGGGAAAACTAGGGCCTTTCCCAAGAAATTGCACTTGTTTATATATAGCCATCAAAGGAACACAATTATTATAGTAGCCACAAAGGGGCTAATGAAGGTAAAGATCTCGGTGTATGTAGGCACCCTATCTGCTATGAGGACGGCATCAACTATGGAACTTAAAGTAATAAGATATCTATATTTCCTAGACTATTTTATAAATTAATACGCAGCAGGTACAATTCGGCTGCAATAGTTCAATCTGTGAAATACAAAAGAAAAATGATTAACCAAAAGTAATTCTTACAATACGTATGCGATGATTTTGCAATTTTTTTAACATTAACTAATGCAATACTGATATAATTAGAAGCTTTTGCGATTTAGCTCTATCCATTTAAATAGCGTAAACAAAGTTAGAACAAAGACATGATAAATATGAGCCTATCAGATATTTTTCTCTATCGGGACAGATTGGTAAAAATCCACAAACTCGCCACAAATATGCGTCATATGTATGTCTCAAACTCTTAACAGCAAATGATATCGTCTATTAAAACAAGACATTATGAAGATACTTATTTTTTTCGAATTTATTAACTATATTATTCTAGTTTCATTGCACCAATATTGAAAAAACAAATACATTGTTTTGGTCGACAAAGTGTCAACCAACTAAGCTAGGGTAGTTCTACTGTGCCCACTTAATTGATTATTTATTTTCATTCTTCATACAGTAAATTTTAAATAGAATGATATTTTCATTAACCTCTTCTGTGCTGTATGTTCTACGGGGCACTGAAAACTAATAATAACGCGGCGACGTTTATCCTATTGGGGTCATCCGGCCGGCCGACCGTATTTGCAGGATTTAGATCCTAATAAGCATTATCTACGAAATAATACCGAATATAATAATCCCTTGCCCGTGAACCAACCGATCTCAACATACCATATTCAATGAATAATATCAAGAGAGACGTCAGTACTTATATTTCGGAAGTCGGCCAAGCGTAAATAAGTGCATGTTGTTTGTGACGTTGAATCGACAATCGAAAAATATAGATACATTTCATTATCTGACTAAATATCCTTATATTATTAACATAAATAGATCAGAAAGATATAAAAATATACCTACCCATAAAACAGATTATCACGGTAATCATAGTTGACTTCCTATATTATAATTGGGGAAAATATACTGATATTCATTAATAAAAGAAATATGTTAATGAATTTTTAAAAGTGTCAAAAGGCTTTTAATATTATTCCTACCATATGTAAGTGAAAATAACTTAAATGAAAACTAACTCTACTTAAATGTAACTTTGTTATAATTGAGAGTAATATAGATAAGGATATACAATATATCGGATATAAGTGAGTGGTCATATAATTTTAAAATAATCTAAATGTTTAACACGTTAAACGCCATGTGGTCACCGGTGACCTCGACACATATAATTCACGATGCCGGGGGATGTACTGGTGACCTCAAGTCAAACCTATATTCAAGATACTCTTCTTCGCTATAGGGCTTACTTACTTATTCATTTAATACGTTGGGGTGACCGGCACAGCGCTCTAGAGAGGCTAAAGCAATCCGGACCTAGGTAACTAATAATTTGATATATAAGTATACGAAACGAAAACATTTTTGAAAAGTTTTATTTGTTTAACCAATACAAGTATTTTCATAAGAAATAATTAACATAAACGAAATGTTGACAAACCCTTTATATGAATTAGGACACAAAATGTTTTTAGAAGGTACTTTTTGCTCATGTTTTATAAAAATATATATAAAAAAGAAGAAAACCAAAAGTAATCGTAAACATTATTTTTGAAGACATTAGAGCTTCGACACAAAACAATAGGAATAGAAAAACTAACATTTTTGACAAAAAAACAATAGAAATCGCAACTATTGTAAGTAGTCAGATTTTTACAATCAGTGTTCCTTATTGAAACACGGCAAAATTTTACACTGAGCAATTTTCATTTTCCAACTCGATAATCATACGCCTCCTTTTCTTTAACGTATTAACGTATTGGATTCCTCGTCACTTCTGGGTTCCCTGAATGATACTTGAAGTGCGTTGGCTTCCAAAGTCGGGATCTCTTGTAAATCCGCTTGTGTTAATCAATATCCTCTAAATCCAATCGAAACTCACAAAACTCATCTTCGTCATTGGTACTATATTGTTTTTCATCGTGATATTTTACTGAACATAAAGCGCTTAAAACACGCCGCCAATAAGTAAATAGCGTGAAAAAAACAAAGGACACAATATCTCTATGCAAGAGCCGTCGCCAGACTAGAGGACGGAGTGACCGATGGGGTGGGCGAGGAAATTCAGATTTCTGCTGTAGCAGAAAGAAGAGGGCCGTGGGAGTCTTCAGTGCCCGCAGGTAGTTTTTATACAATAACTCAAAAACTATATTTTTTATTTTGATTATAATTGTTTTGCATATTTTATCATGATTAACAAGTAGACAGAAATAAATGTTTGTAGTAAAATGACCATTTTCGCTCGGCGTTTAACGTGTTTAAAACTGAAAAAAGATTTTAATTTTATTACGTAAACGATTATTAGTATGTAAACGAAAATAATCAGAATATAAACTAGCTTTTCTTACAGCTAACTATAATATTGTTGGTGAGAAAATGTCGATATTAATACAATATATTGGAAATATAGCGTTACATTATATAGTGTTTTCATATAAAATATAGCATTTTCGTGTCACCATTTTACTGTCATTTCACCGGGTGGCCCTGGTAGGTAAGGAGACCAGATTCTCATCCACCATTTGGTGTATGAGCCGATCTTAATAACGGCTCACCTCACCGGAGGCGCGCTTTGGAGGTCGCGGAAAAGGAAAACACATATATGTGGCCTCCTCAAAGGTTTATTTAATACTGGGGCGATCGATGAGCCTGTTCATGCTGGCTGCTAATTACAACGATGTCCATTCGTAAATGTATGACTTATTTATTATCTGAATCCATATAATAATAGGTACGTATGGCAATACTAAGGGCTACAAATATAAATCTGGTTTCTGCTGGAGCAATTGAATTTATGAAATATGACATAGCCACTACAGATTTGTCCCTACAAAAATTAATGATCTGAGTGAATAAAGAGCAAAATGTGATATATACTTCTAGCAAAGTATTATATACTTCCGGTGTATATATCTATATACGGTCATATTTACACTAGTCAATTGAATACACTTAATGGACTACATCGAAGTTTTACTGCGATTCTGAGCAATAGTTCCGTCAGAAATAAAGACATCGTGGTTCCGGAATCATTTAGAAGGTTTGTGTTGAGCAGCATCCAACAAAGGTATGGTTACCAGCATTCGGTTGCGAATATGACACAATAAAAAGAAGAAGAAGAAGTATCAGCGTATCGCTCTGCGAATCTGCCTAACTTGAATCCGACCCAGCTATTCTTGCGAGGCCACGGGGAAATAAACCTTACGTTAGGAATGCATAAGGGCGCCTAATGCACGGTAGTCCCGTCCCAGTGGTGCCGTAAATCGCGCCACAGCCCGTCCCCTCCGCAATATCTATCAGAGGACATTTCTAGGTCTCCCGCCCACGGGGACGTGGCGCCGAGCAATCGCTTAACTTTGGTAGCCGCCTCATTTAAAATGGACTACTAGGAAAACATACAAGAGATTTTCCCTTGGTTGTTGGAGGTTTGCAGTGTTTCATCGATCAACGTAATTAAAGTTTAGTTTAGAGCCATCAGTTGTCACACCACACAGTTGAAATTAGCCTTTCATAGATATTTCATTTGAATTTTTTAGTGTCGTTTTTTTTGCTTGAGTTCGCTTTGGAAGACTAAGTACATGCTTAAAAACATGAAATTTATTGAATATTAGTACAACCAGCTCATGTAGTTTTTTTTCTTAAAAAAAATGTATGGAGTTGATATTAAAATTAAGGTTAACATATATATCGCACAAAGGCCCCTTTATGTATGACTTATTTGGAATGTTTTATCATAGGTACCCCTTAACTATGGCACTAGTGTGCTTTTTTAAGATGGTTAAAATTGTTTTTTTTTTTATTTATGGTTCATGTGTTATATTTCGAGCCTACGTCAAATCTGACCATAAAGACATTTAAGTCGTGACCAGGCCATTAATTCGCAATATCAGACACTGAAAATCGTGACTGAACCAAAAAATTCTAAAAATTTATTGAATTATTCATTATTTTTCTTATATATGATGAATAAATAACAACTACATAATTAAATAACTACCCTCAATATGTCATTAACTTAAAATGTACGTATATGTATTTTAATACACGTATTTTATTGAATAATTTAAAAAATGTTCAGATTTTTTTATGTAATTACAATTATTAGTGGCTGATATTACAAAGTAATGACCTACTTATGAATTTGATACTTCACATCATGTTCTGCTTTAGCATACACTCGAAATATAGCACAAAAATCGTAAAAAAAACACAGTTTTAAAATTTAAAAAAAACCGCACTAGTTAAGTCAAGAAGTATGCAAAAAAATCCCAAATAAATCATAGATAAATCACCATTGAGAAAATAAGGACCAATTGTGCGATAGCTGTGTTATCGTTGATTTTAATGTCAACTCCATAAAAAAAATTCGAGAAAAAATGTAAGTGAGCCGTTTGCATTGACATTCAACAAATTGTATTTTTTAAACATATACTTGGCCTTCCAAAACAAACTTCAGATACAAAAACGACACTTTAAAAAACAAATCAAAATGTCCAAGAAAGGTGAATTTTGCCCAAAGTGCGCCGGTTTTCGTTTCGCGCCGTGCGCCTAAGTAAGCACCATTGTTGGGCACTATCATTACCTGTATGAGTGACCGCCTGATTACTGAGCGTGGGATACTATAAATGACAATGGACTATAATGCAATTAGATGACAAAATGGGTTCTACAAACGGGCCTTGTGTGTAAAAATAAAAATTAATAAAAGCTATGCAGATTCTTGAATAGTAGGCAAATATGCGGGTTGAATAGTAGGGGAATATATTGACGTTTAAAAGAGTAAACCTTGCATTGGACGTCGGAAACAGTTTATTATTTAAAAATTAGCACGCGGCCAATTTTAGAATTTGTACATTAAATATGAAAAAACCTATTTAAAAAGTTAAAATAATAGAAATGTGATTGATATAAAAATGATACTGATAATGCGGCGATCCGCGAAGAGATACATACTTATAATAAACATAGTTAAGGTAAAAATATTGTTGTTATTTTTTCCTTTTTATTTTCCCTACTTAAAGAAATTAAAATGACACAAATAACATTTTTTTAATTACTCGTCGAAAACCACCATTTCATCTAATTTAGTAGAGGGTAGAGGGAATAACTTAAGATGACCAATTACTGACAATACAATTTGTTATGCCAGCAATATCTCACTTGTATCGCTCTATTTATATTTTAGTGAAATTCCAGCAAAATAGACACATGTAAAATAGATACTAGCAGAGAACCAATCTTTTTAAATCATTATATATTTGATTATATAATGTAACTTCAAAATTAGTTCAAATCAATTGAATTGCAACTTATACAACAACACAAACGGCCCGGTGGCACAGTGGTTACCCGCCCATTGCGAAATTTCACTATAAAGAGTAGAAACAAACAAACATAATATTTAACAATAAATACACAACAACACATAAGAGAACTTATAAAATATAGGTACCTACATGCTTATAAATAAAAACATTGAGGAACACTTATAACCTGACCAAAATGAGATATGGTGGCATTTTGGTCCAAAGTTTAATAAGCCTGCCGCGGTTCCGGCTAAGCCAAGTTTCCAAGCCCTTCAATTTCGTGAAACTTTTAAGAAACTGCCGAATACAGCAAAAATACGAAGCGGCGGCGCCTGAAATTCAGAAAGCTTGCATAGAGCTTTGGAAGTCAGGGCTTGGAATTAATGCACGGTTGTGTTTCCATCTATTAGTGTTAAAACTAAATTAATAAATTAGTAATTTCAAATAAATTAGCGTATATTTGATATGATTTAATCTATACGAATCACTTGTGGATGTAGATGGATGATAAATCAAACGCCCTCGCACATTGCTGTTATAATTCGATTAATTGGGCGAACTCATAAAATACATTTTCATTTCCCGGATGTGACAGTTTTTAAACACAATCTTTAAATATTTCTTTTATAATATACACATAATATCCTTTGCTGCCACGGGAAGGTTATGTATTTTTGGTATCTTGAAGCCCCGTGTTTGAACTCACATTAGATAATTATTATTTCCAAAGACTGTAATAATAATGTCATTAGTTTAATTATTTCATTAATTTAAATATAAGATGCTAAATCCGTTTATTTTGAGTATTTCCATTCCATAATAACGTATGGCCTACTCTTTTGAGGAATGGCGTCAAATTCAACCAGAAGTTTCTCCTCCAGAAAAGAGAGGTACGCAGTCTGTACAAAGTATCTCCAAGAAGTTCTTGTAAACCGCTGTTCGTAGAATCAAAAATCATGACTCTATCTATCAAGTACAATAGGCTTACATCTAAAAAATATTAGATACGCTCGTAGACACCTAACATATGTCCCGGTGTATAATGATTTTCATCATCACGACATAAGGAATAAATCCAAACTTCACGAAAGTGACTTAGCAAAGTTCGATATAATTGTATTCACCAAAATGTGTGCTATTATAACAATATTCTAGAACAAATCAAAAGCTTAGGAGAGGACTAATTTATAATGATAATTGTCAATAATCTGATAAAAAACCCACTTATTATATAAGGGAGTTTGAAATGTCTGACTTTATTTTCCATACATGATTTGTAAAATTTAATATTAGTTACGAGAGTAAAAAATATCTAACATGTACTTCTGGGTTAATGCTGGACTAGTATTTGGGGGAAAAAGCAAGGGGAAAGGCAATTCTGACTAACAATAATTCAACTTTTTTATCATTATAAAATACATGCTATTTGCTGGATTTTTTGATAACCCTTTTACAATAATAATTTGTATTTTAATGAATACGTTTTTACTTTTCAGTGACTATTTTGATAAGTCTCTTAATATGAAGGATTTATACGGATTGAATAATAATAATATATCATATTATATTAGTATTTTATTTTTTGATTTTAATGATTTTGACTATCTAATTATTATGCAATTTTGTCTTGAAACATCTCAAAATAGACATTTAGTGAGAAAATTTCGACATTTAGTGTATTTAAAAATATAATAAAGAAATGGTAATCGCATCATGACAGACTAACTATACATCCAATGTTAGAAATTATTATACAACAAGACTTAGAGGTACAAATTATATTATTTAATATAAAAATTATATTATTAAAGTTGATCGTATTTTAACATTAAACTTTACTATAAATAAATCCTAAACATTTGTTACTATATATTGTTTGACAATGCAAACTATTATTTAGGCTATTATTATTATATTAAAAATTAAATTACTTTCCGTATATGACCCATGAATCCACATGAAAGTCATCCACACTGATGACTTTTGATATTTTATATAGATTTATATAATTGAATTTTATAATGATTTCTATCTTCTGTTTTGTGTTTTGTGCTTTTTTCTCTCGTTTTTCTTTCTTTGAGAACCACATTCTAGGGCAATTTTAAATAATGTATTTTTGTATTAGAGCCCTGTCCTCCATAAAATGGATTCAATGTAGATAATTATAAAATAATGATATTCTCCATTATAATTTTACCTGTACCCATTAAAGAAAAAAAAATAACTTCAGGTGGTCGCCTTTTTCAAATTTCGCTTGAAAGCTCAAAGATTTAAAGCAGAGTATTGTCAGCGGTGTGAATTTAATGTCCGAAGTGGAAACACTGCTGCTGCGAACTGCAGATGCATTACTTTTAATATTCTGGTGAATATTACAGTAAGTCAAGTCTTCCGCTTCGGTATCCTCGGAGGAAAGAGACAACTGGCGCATAAAAAAACTGAAGAGGATATACCATTGTTTTACTTTTTTATCTAAGTTTTAAAAGAGTTTCGGTGGATGCAAATTTAGGCGAGATTTTGTGATATATTTTCCTTTCCTTACCTTACGGCCCAGCTTTTATTTGCGATCCAAAAATACTCACTTTTAATGAAACGTCTTCGTTCTTTCCTTTGACGTATAAAACTATTTTACCGGGTTTTTATTAGGTCATTTTCTTATTAGTCCGTTTGTCTGTTTGTCTGGTGTCTGTCTGTTCGGTACAAAGTTTTCAATCGATTTTAAACTGGCTTACCGATATCCGATCATGCTGAAATTTTGCACACACCTTTGCTCCTTGAAATAATACAATACAGTATAATTTTAGTTCGATTGATTCCGATTATTAATACATATTAAATAAAGACCGCCATCTAGCAGTGGCGGTCCGAATTACGCTGCAAGCAAAGCGCAGTGCTGCTTAGCGACAGAGGTCGCTAGGCAACGCACCTTCTTTGCAGACATTAAAAAAAGAAATTTTCGAGTGTCAAATAGATTGAAATTCAGTGAACACTTATTGTAATGATGCTAATCTGTGTTTAGCTTTTATTTTGTAAACTTGGTGAATTAAATTTACCTGTCGTGAATAAAAAGTAATTGATTTCAGTAAAGTAATTGGTATTCCAACATATACATTTACAATACTAATAGTGAATAGTGCATTAGTGGCAATTTATACAATGGTCAAGGACAGCCACCGAACCTAAGCAACGATTAAAGAATGAGTACCTAAAAAGATAAAAGAAGTTTCAACGAGAATCGGAAACAGAATCGAAACGCATTAAGTGGTGTCATATCATTGGATGGATTAGGAATAGAGGAGATCGATTGCTCAAAATTCAGTGGCAAGACACCGTGTAATGAAGACACAATGAAGGAGATCGGCAGATTGCGATATCTAGAACCTCCAGCACCATGAATGAGTCATATATTTTAAAAAAAGAAGAGGTGTCGTGGGACATCCGATAGAAGCGAATCTCTTAACTAATCCCTCCCACTTTACCAACCCAACCCGCGCCCCCGCGGCGGCGGCGGGGTGGGGGGGGGG
>JAOPUG010000042.1:4927551-4943120 GCA_027564375.1 Micropterix facetella | reverse complement strand
AATATTTTTTTTAGGCTTTATAAGGATTCATAGTTCTTTTCGAATCAATTTTTGTTCCTAAATTCTTCTATCACTTTTATTTAAAATTTATTTAAGATATGAAGTTCATATTTTACACACAAATTTATAACAATATGTATATTAAAATTGGACTGAAATAATGCAATTTTTAATATTATATTCCATTAAAGACATACCTAATTTGGATATACAAAATAAACTTCTTTCATAGCAATATTTTGATTACTTTCCAAAATACTAGAATAACACCAACACTGAAAATATGCATGGAATTGGGCACTAGCCCTCACGCAACAAATTTGGATTGTAATGATCTGCAGTCCAGGTTGGGTACTCTATTTATCATAATATATCATGTTAAGAAATACGTAAACGCACGTAATGTGAAATATCATGTTTTTGAACTGTGCCGGCTTCAGAGTTCCGCTCCGCGAATAACACCCACCGCGACTTTTAACTTGGCTATTTTATTATAATAAATTTTCTCATTTTGTTATAATAACAGGAAAAATAGCGATACATATCGGCAACTTTAACCCATCCCGTGATTGGTAAACCCTGACTTATCCAAACTGGTTTTAAAATATTCCAAAAAGTTTCTCTCTTCACTACGATTCCAAAAATACCCATATACGTTGTACTTGCTCTACCTTTTGGTCAGATCATCTTCCAGGCTAAGTAAATCAGGATACACCTGCAGCAGCACCCAAAACGGCTTAAAACCTATTCCAAGTTTCTCTAATCACCGCGTTTCCAAAAATACCCATACACGATATACTTATTCTACCTATTAGTTAGATCCTCCTCCAGGCCAAGTAAATCAGCATATACCCAAAATGGCTTAAAACCTAATCCAACAAGTTTTTTATCCGTACACGATATGCTTGCTCTTCCTATTGGTTAGATCCTCCTCCAGGCGAGGTAAAACAGGATACACCTTCAGCAGCACCCAAAATGGCTTAAAACCTAATTCAACAAGTTGAAATCGCGGTGACTATATACACCGCGATTTCAAAACTACTCATGTATGATATGTTTGCTCTACCTCTTGGACAGATCCTCATCCAGGCCAAGTAAACCAGGTTGTATCTGCAGCAGCCATTGTGGGACTCGGATCGAATTTGCTGCCACCTGGTGGTTGTTAGGGTCACTCAGGGATGCTGCATACCAGATTTGGTGAAGATCGGTTGACGGAAAGTTTGCAGATATTCGGACAAACAAATGCACAGCATGCATTTGACTATATGCCCCGTACTACATAGTCTACGGACAGACCAAAAAGAGCAATAATATGGAAATAATATCCTAATACTTTAAATATATGTAAAATGTATAATTTCATTTTATAAGACAAAAAAAAATATTCAAAAATAATGTATTTTCATATAATTCTTAAACGGTAACATTTCGAAGAATTAAAATTACCGATATTTTGTAGAGAATTTAAAGAGGTTTAAAATGATTTTAGGCATCTCAAATCTATTATTGGGTTTTCGAATTATTCGACGATGAAGAATAGCGACTTAGGAATCTTAGTGACGTCATAACTTCTGACAATAGTTTAACGTTGCATTACATTAAATGAAATCTATTATTTTGGTCTATAGAATCAATACACAAAGTTTCATGTTTTCTTGATAAAGTGGCTTTGCCCTCAAAATAGAGCCTGGGGTCCCCCAACCGTCTCGCCGACGCCTTTACAAGTGAAACACACTTTATGTAGTCGAAAAAATGAAATTCAAAATTGAAAGTTTTTTTTTAAAGTTCTTGTGAGAGACCGAGCCGAATATATCCTCGCGGAAACCCTCTCCCTCCTTCGAGCACATACGGTTTCCCTTCTTGGAAATAAGCTACAGGGGTAATGCAATATATTGCCGCACGACAGGACGCCAGAAGGCGAAGAGTGTGTCAAAGTTCAAATTGAAATATTCGCAGTAATCCTTATCGAGCTCTCGCGATCAGCACGCCTCGCGTAAGACCGGGGGCATTTTTGTGGCCTCGTAAAATGCGCCTGAAATCCTTGTATATCACGGCGGGCGACCATGACGCCGGACGCACACTGATGACGTAATTTATATTCTGATAAAGTATCGTTAGTTCAACAATAAAACATAGCTATATTGTATCCGACATAAAGCGAGGATATCATCATCATTAGGGCTTCAATTCATAATCACAGTCTTTGCTTCGTTCTTCCATTCCATCCTGTTATGAGTTTTGCTTTTCCAGTTGTTTAAATTAAATGCATTTAGGTCGTTAACCACAGAATCAAGCCATAGTATTTTTGGTCGTCCGACTTTTACGATGGCTTTCAGGTATTCCACACTTATTATTATAATTTTCCACAATTTCCACATGCCCTAAACATGAACTGTGCTATTTTCAGGAATCTTACAATATGCCAATTATTACACATGCTATACAGTTTTTTATAAATAAGATTAAACGAATTTACCGCGTAAAGTTTGTAACACCAGATGTTTCGGCGATTTAGCAACCACCGTTGTCCATGGTAGACTGAAGTGCAGTCAATCATCAACCGTTGATCCATGGGTAGGCGGCAAACTGCTGCTGATACTGCGCAGATTGTAACGGTGGTGGGGTGATTGGTTCTGCCGTGCACACAACACTGGCTCTACTAGTCTTATATCCTTGTGCTCGGCGATGGGCATTTGGAACATTTTAACAAGAGGGTTCCAAGTAGTAAAGGGTTTGAAACCGTCGCCCTTATTGAAGTTCGGAGTTCTAATTTCAATGGCTTACCGCATCATGCGGGGAAAGTAAAATTGTTCTTTGGATACTTTGATTGTCAACTGCTCCGAGCGAACTCGGCCACCCCGGAGCGTTTCAGCGAACTTTATCGCTATATAACCCCGAGGCGAAACACAGAGACTTGATGGACATAGACAGATCTACTTATCAAGCTCCACCTCAGCTCGTACTAGACCAACTCCTGCCGCGAGGCACTTGTAATTTTCAAGTCCAGTGTGGCTTTCAACTTGCGTCCTTACTCTCAGATGCGATCAGATTTCTCCGATCTCCCGTCTGGTTGCAGGTTCAAGGTCACTTGCGCGGTCCTCTACCTCAAGTAAGCGGCTGTCCATAATGGAATCATCGCGGATCCGAGGCATCCTTTGCTCGGCCTGCCACCCGATATCGTTTCTAAGGATAGATAACTTGAGGTACCTACCTACTCCCGCTTCCTTAAACTCCTCCGGCTTTTAATTGTTGAGAAAACGACTATCATACCGACCAGTGCATCGGACCATCCACCCGAAGTTTTCTCCGCCAGTTACCGGAATTCTGGGAACTATAGGATCATATCATGTGACCGCATTACCGGTATATAGAGGACCCTTCTTCCGGAAGGTCGTCAAGCAAATGCCAACATGCCGACTATTCCTCAGACATCCAAGGTCGCCCGAGAGCTACCCCCGGATCAGTCGCCATGCACAACGGGTTCACCGGTTTTGTCCCTATTCATGGAGGCTGCCGGATAGGTGTTAAGACGTGAGTTGATAACCAAGGTTGGCCAATTGAGACCCGAGCTGCACGACCCCATTAGACCCCAAATGTTATTTAGTTAGTTCCACCCAGCTTTGCACCCCGTGGTTAGTTCTGCTATTCAATATATATGTATGTTCACGTGGCAGATCGCAGATTTTTCTCGCTAAACGTTTTTAACAGTTTTGATGTGTTCCCTCATTCGAGTGGCTATGAGTCGTTTTATAGGATAACCGTATACAATTCTTTGTTGCTTCGTCTTCTCCACACGTCGTCCCTTAAGGTAGATTTTTAATCAAATTCTTATTTTATTGTTAAAGATATATTTTAGACGATTTAGATTTAATTTTCCAGTTAAAGTGCCTTGCATGCAAGTGCTTGCATCGTTATATGGTGACAGATGAAAGCGGTAACGCGCCCATTTGCAAGCATTTATAGCCCCTATAACGGAGCGTAATAAATAATATTATACCAACGGATCGTTTCTAAAGGTAGATAGCTTAAGGTACCTCAGTACCTCCGCTACCTTAGGTCGCATTACGTTTCCAAACCCCCCCGGCTATTAGTCAGTTGAGCAAGTCCGGTAAACCGATCAATACATCAACCGTCCAGGGCCGCCCGAGGTGTTACCCCAGGTTTGACCGCAAAGCGGGTTTCACCGGATTAGTCCCTCGGGGAGGCTGCCGGATGGGAGTTAAGCCGTGAGTCGGGCCGACCATGTAAAGAAGATGGTCTTTAGGCCCCCCGCCATTAGACAATTATTTTTTCGTCATATTATTTAATAACTATTTCTTAGAAAACACACATGTTTTTGAACCGTCCGTGGTATTACCTAAGACGGACGATTTATAGTCTGATGCATGCTGTGCGTTTCTTTGTGTGTCCGTCCATTCCCGTATTCCGACTTAACCAAATTTGTTATGCAGTACCTGTGAAACCCTGAGCACCACCAGGTGGCAGCAAACTTGATCAGTCCCGCAGGTGCTGCTGCAGGTGCATCTTGGTTTATTTGGCCTGGAGGAGGATCTGACTAATAGGTAGAGCAAGCATAGCGTATATGGGAATTTTGATCGTGGTGATGAGAGAAACTTGTTGTAATAGATTTTAAGCCATTTTGGATGAAAAATCAGATATGCAAAAAAATAACACCAAATAACTTTATATCTTGTTATAAATTTGTTTTAGACATTGGAAACAAAACTTTTCTTAGATACACACGATTATTCTGGACGAATAGAGTAAGATATAAACATGAATTATACATCATTTAGAAGATGTATTACCAGGTAAACTATAATAATAGGAACAAAAAATATTGCAAAGATTTACTTACCACGATATAAACTACGACATATTCTTTTTTATCGAGTAGAGATTGTTAATTCGCTTCGAATTTCTATTGACTTCAGATGTCCATATTAATTTTACTGTTTAAATAATTATATTAGTTAATTTTTTCCCTATTGTTGGAATATCGATGACAATGTGATGTGACGAAATAATATTAAAAAATCTGCTTGATAAGCGGTATTATGTACTCCCCCAAATGTCCTCTTAAATGAAGCGAGATACAATGTGACGCTGTTTTTGCATATTGGCTATAATAAGAGCGATAATTTATTTGGATTCGATTTTCCAACTCATTTGTTTTCTTCTCATTGATTTGACTGATTTTTTTATCGGACACATTTTAATTATGAAATTCGTAAACCACTAAAAATATTAAGAAATGATTTTAAAATAAGTTAGAGGCATTATTTTCAGGGTTCTAACGCGTTCCTTTTTTTTCATTCTATCATTAATAACAACTTGTTTATGAAGTAATTAATTTTCCGTACACATTTTTTATAAAACCCGCTGAAGATCTTTCTGAAGAAGAAAGCAGATTTAAGATGCAGAGTTCTAAGTCAATTTATTTATATTTGTAAGACCAGTATTAACAGATTTATGATTTGGAAACATTTAGAAAATGTCGCCATTCTAAAACAAAATCGAGGATATCACTCAACTTGTAAAATCTCGGCATGAGGATGAATTATTCTATATGTAATTTAGTCCTTATTGGCCGTATAGTTTCTGATATATAGTGGGTAGACACACAGCAACACATACACAGTCACATAGACACACATACATACATGTACACAAATAAAGACATTTTCAAGTAATCAATTTTTTTTTGATTCCCATAGTCTCATAACGTGGAGAAACGGTGAAAGCCCGAATTCTAAATTTTGCTCGAAAACAAGTCTTCTCCTATTTACATAATTCGTGTAACAAGATGATTTTTTTGGAAAAGTAAAAAAAAGGCCGGACAGCTAGCTAATCGACAATCTCAGTAATCTTACTCGCCCGACCTAAAAATAATTCCTAGTAATTTACCGCTCCATGCCTGCTAGGAAACTGCCTTGGGGTATAAAATTAAGTAGATGTTCAATTTTAATGACTTGTTGACGTCGTGTAATGCCAGCCTTGTCAAGGCCCGTAACAAGGGCGTCCGTGTAAATCAGGCTTAAGAGTGTTTTAAAGTCCGCCTCCATAAACTCGAGGACACGTTTCGCGAGGGTGACAGTAAATCATAGACCACTTTACACGTGTTTTTCTTTTGGATAATAGCAACTATCAAGAAGTAGCTATGATGATAATAAGCGACGGTGGGGGGGGGATTCGTGCTTAGTCTTTTGTTATGGACTATTGTAGCTTAATTCTATAACGAACTATACTCCCAACGTACAGATCCTGCAACCAGACCACTAAGATGCTAGTTGCAGTGCCTACGATAGTCTGAAGCGGCACATATCAGCCATTGGTACCTTATATGGGCACATTACTTTTTCACTCCTGATAGCCAACGCTGAACAAGCGTATATCATTTGCTCTGCTGACACCTCTTCCACTCCACATCCCCTGCATTCCACTATACCAAGAGTGTAAAAGTGTTTGATGAGCTGGCAGAGCCCTATTAGCAATCTCAGTCTCAAGCTGTAACTACTTAGTCTGAGAGTGGGTTTCCTAATAGCATGCATTCCCAGTCTTAGATTTGTTTTCCTACACCTCTCTTTAACCAAATATCTGGTTCTGTATCGAGGTGTAGTCCTCTGCTTATCTTATTATCGACTCCGGTTCAACTGGAGGTTAGCCGATCCATCTAGTGCGAGTCTGTCTGCCTCCTCATATTCCTCTTCCATGTACATGACTCTATGGTTCCACTCTATGGTTCCCTTAAGCCATGTAAGGCTTATTCTGTTATCCTGTGCGATATTTTCAAGGGTCTCGTGGCATTCACCTATTTGTTGGATGTCTGCCAATGGCTATTGAGTGCTAGAAGCACCGATCTGCTATATTTGGAAACGCGTAGGCCTTTGCCTTTAAGGTTCTCTCAATAATTTCACCAGCAGTCATAATTATGCTCAAAGCTTCTGCTTGAAATATCATGGAGTGAGGGATACAATGATTTAATCATTTTTAGTATCAGATTTGGTGAGAATATACCCACCTGAGTCCCTTCTTTTGTCTTTGAACCACCAGTATATATTGCTGGATTATCTAAGCCCCCTCACATTCTTCCTCTCCTTCAGGATTTATTTCTTAACACTACTTAAATATAGACATTTTCAACATTGGAAAATCATTGCACAATTGAATTAGGATTTCCCTGTATGTTGTCATTTTTATTTTTGTATTCTAACATTTTAGCTATTGCGGGCGAATAGCTGTCTTTGCTGCACCAAGGAGTAATTAATACGATGGTGATATTTCAATAGATGACAACTAAAATGTTAAGTGATTTTATTGATAAAAACACTTTCCACATATAAATTTGTGTTCATGAATGTCTAAGGATGATATAAAAAAGCCAGTCGGGTGAAATTTATATACAACTAAAACCGAGTTAAGTGTAAATTTACTTATATCGAAAAACCAAGCTAAAGTACCAAAAGGTCAAAGGAATATCCCAAAATATTAAACTTAAATATTTTTTAAAATTAATATTTGAATGACAGAAAATAACTCACTTCCGGGAAGTAGGTGGTTTCGCGGGGTTTATTTGGTGGGCTTTTATATGCGTTTTGCAAAGATGAATTGTATTTTTGGGTTTTGTAGTGGTGGAATAAGGTGGGTGTAGGAGAAAAATGCTGCAAGAAAGGGCACACAAAATCAGCAAAATAGCTAATCAACGATGATTTCAGTTTCATCGTCCCGATCCAGTTCTCAATTAGGTGCAAAATAGATTCACAATTAGTTCACAATAGATTTACAATAGTTTCTGTGGCACTATTGCACTCGTAGACGAGGCGGTGAGATATTAATAGTATTGGGGATAATGCGAATGTTGCGGTATTATACGCGGCGAATTGGACAAGTTAAACTAAAATTTGGCGCTGGACAGAAAGAAACGGAAGAAATGAGGTTAGAATAAAATGGCTACAGATCCGTGATTTACTTAGTCAAAAGAACTCGAGATTTAAATTTATACTACTAACGCAAAATTTTAAAATTGACGAGAACAAACAGTTCACCGAGAGACAGGGTGGTAAGGAGTGATCCTTGCCAGCCGTAAAAGTAGTAATCATTTTGAAATGTTGCCAGTATATGTAACAATCCTTCCTTTCCTGAAAGTGAGTTCGGTGGGTAATTTATTTTCAAACATTAAAATTTGTACAATGTTTCCGAAACATTCATTTTGACGTAAGAACAAAAAATGTAAACAATATTATATCGAATAATATGATTACGAAATATTATTTTAAATAATATTATCTGCAAATAACAAATATGAAATAAAGGGCTTGATTGAACAAACCTACATAATCAATATATTCACAATCCATTGGAGCTATAGCCACTTCCCAAGAGTGAGCTGGAACTTTTTAAACATTATTTTTATTATATTTTATAGCAAAACAGTTTTTATCCAACGGGTATATCCATTGGAACAATCCCAGGCGAATCATAGGCTGTGATCTCGTTTGGTATGAGGACCTATTGACGAAATTGATTTATATGCCTATCCCAAATTCGACTATTGTCTTCTAAACGGTCCTAAGCTTTAAAAAAATAACCTTGTTCAATTTCTACTGTATGATTAACTGTTAAGTCCGTCGTCTCCAGGAGGCCTTCCTGTGTCCTTTTTGTATATTTGCTGAATACTAACTAGTTGATTTCTGATCGCAGTTTTATAAAATTTCCAAACTTGCAATGTATTACAGGTTTCTGTAATGAATTGAGGAATATTGAAACGGTATCACCCCTTGCTACTTCTGCAATCTCCAAAGTGTTCACAATTACCTTGTAATTTTATATTCCGGAACGTCCGGTGCCAATTTACTGCATAAAATATTGTAGGCATAAATATTGTAGGCATATTGTACCATGGGGTATAGCATAAAAGAAACGTGTTTATCTTCCGCGGTGTACATTTTGAACGCGATATCCAAATGCCTAATCCAGCAGGTCTAGGATGTTGTAGATAAGTTGAAAGATTCCACCGACAATGTGTCTAGTATAACCATAGGGTGCTATGTCGTCAGATTTCCTGTCTATTTCTCTTTTTTCGTCTTCAGCTGTACTCGACATTTTGTTTGGTAGCTTCGTTATACCGAATCAATTTTGCATATGTCGTAAAGTAGTGTACTTTTATTGGACTTCTTCGTGATTTTTGTAACTATCCTCATCGCTAATTTGTTGTGTTTGTGTCTTCATATTATTCAAATTGCAGTCTTTTGTAGTATTTTTTTATTTAGAGCAAAAATGATACGAATCCGCTCGGTTTGGCAATTCATCGGAGAGGGCCGAAAGGAGTGAATCTCTGCCAGACGTAAAAGTAGTAATATTTTGAAATGTTGCCAGTGTATATATGTAACACTACAAAATATTTACTCATTCGAAAAACTAGGCCTAGCATCTTGTAGGCCCTCGGTTGCTGCTTGTAAGCAATGCGGGTCTCCTATTAGTTCTTTCAATTAATTAGTAATTCCAATTAATTACTTATAAGCGATTATGTGTTGGAAGGCACCGCGAGATACCCTCCAACATCACTCATAGATGCAATTAAACAGCAAAAACATATCTAGTGCAAGAGCTGCTTATGCAGTTTTTTTCATGTTTTATCGAGATTACTAAAACTCAGACTGAAACATTTTAAAAGTGAGAATTGGCATATGGATCTTTTATTTGATTGCTTTAAATTGTTTATCTTAACGAACAAAATATAAAAGATTGCTGTCTGTTGATGTTTTATAATACTTGAATGTTTATTCTAAAATCTGCTATAGAGACAGACAATAGAAACACTGATAGTATCGCCAACAATAAATTCTCGTGTGAATGCAGTGGAAGGCCATGAGAAGGCAAATTTAAAAAGAGGTTGTGGAGATGGGCGGTTTAGTTTACGAAATGAAGACACGTGATCAAGGTTTTAGTGAGAATATAAATCAAATGCATGCATTTTCAACTCTTTCAAATTTGTGAAGGAATTTCTTAGGCATATCTTAATAGCCTAGACGGCACCATAAATCTATGGCATTATAAATCTCGTTTTCGCCACAAATTGGAAAATTCAGCCCTAATTGTATTGGAATATTTATATTAAATATGTATTTTTATGATTATTGTACTTTGTGGCATCATTCGAGTGACTAGCCTTGTAAATGATGCCCAATGTCCTAAGGCCAGTAAATATTTTGGGCTCGTTCACACGACGCGACACTGTGGGTACAATAAAATAAATCAGGTCTCAAAGATCGCTCAGCGTGTCAGCCTCTTTCGTCGCGGTACACTGCTATTGTACTCGGTGGAAAACTTTTGCCTAACATGGGTCCAATGCTTTACGATCGGATACGAAGAAAACATAGAGTTCCGAAGTCTTACATGCATGTGCGAGCGCGCATACTATTACATAGATAGATAGTTAAAAACTCTATAATTTATAACCTAACAACTATATACGTACGTTGTACCAGGGCGGACTTTCTCGCAAAGGTAATATTTTAAAGTCAACCCATGTTCTACCATTCCATTTTCCTAAGGGAAAAACTACGGAAAAGTCGGAAATATTTAAGTTTCTCACAATGGAGGGAATGGGCCGGTTCGATCTCGATAGAGAGTGGCCTCGATATTAGATATATGCGCGTGAGATTATACAATACTACAGAATAAGGCAGCAAACTTTGTTGATCATTGCTGCTTTCTATTTTTCTTCTGTTCACCATCTCTTCTATCCTACTGCGATAATTATTCGAGTTATCTTTTCCCCTTTTATATCCCAATGTTCATGGCCGTAAACTTTGTTTGTCATTATTGCTATTATTTTTTGGGAAAAATAATAAAATATCATTAAATGTATCTGGTGATACCATAGGGGATGCAGACATTAGTATAATATAGAGAAGGTGATATTGAAGGTAACACAATCCGCTATACTGCATAATATATTTGGATAATAGTGATTCCGTGTAGTCTGGGGTATGATGGCCGTTATATGTCAACCTGGTCGGCCCAGTTCGCAGGGCAGCTCCTATCCGGGAGCCTCCTCGAAGAGAGGCCAACCTGGTCAACCCGCTCTGCGATAGATCCGGGGACGGAAACTCGGGCTAATTTGGCCAGCTGGCGCACGGAACGGGCAAACCGGCCGTGCTACCACTGACTAATACTCGGAGGTGTTTGGAAGTGCAACGCGACCTAAAGAAGCGGGGGTAGGTAGGTACCTCAGGCTATCTATCCTTAGAAACGATTCGATGGCGACCCGATCTCGGGTGGCAAGCTGACCAAGGACGCTACGGATCCGCAATTATTCCTGTCAGGAATTGCCGCTGCTTGAGGTAGAAGATGACGCAAGCCACATCCAACCTGCAACTAGACGGGGATCGGAGAAATCTGATCGTATCTGGGAGTAAGGGCGCGAGAATTTTTCGGACGAACCCGGCAACCCCAGAGCATTTCAACGATATGTTCGCTATATAACCCCGGAAAAAAACACAGAGACATGAGGACGAAGACAATCTACATATCAAGCTCCACCTCAGCCTCAGCAGAGATTGGGTGACCATCGAATCGTTTCTAAGGATAGATAGCTGAAATTACATACCTACACCCGCTTCCTTAGGTCGAATTGCGCTTCCAAACACCTCCGGCTATTAGTTGTCGAGAAACGACCAGCACACTAGCCAGTGCTTCGAGAAACCATCCATCCGAAGTTTTTACCCGCGAATCATCGCATTACCGGGTTACTAGGGGGTTCTGGCCATGTCACCACAAATGGGATACATAGCGCCCTTCCTACGGAAGGTTGTTAAGCAAAGGCCAGCATGCCAATCATCGCTCAGATATCCAGGGCCGCTCAAGGGCACCCCTCGGGTAAGTCGCCATACACAGCGGGTTCACCGGTTTCATCCCTCTTCGTGGAAGCTGCCGGATAGGTGTTGAGACGTGAGTCGGTCCGACCAAGATATACAGAGTTGGCCATTGAGACCCGAACTGCACGACCCCATTTGACCCCCAAATGCCCCTACATTAGACCCCCGATTAGTTTGGTACCTTAAGCTATCTACCGTTTCTAAGGGTAGATAGCTTATGGTACCTAACTACCCCCACTACCTTAGGTCACATTACGCTTCCGAACCCCCCGGCTCTTCGTCAATTGACAGTTTGTAAACTGACCTACATCAACCGTCTGAGGTGTTACCCCAGGTCCGACAGCAAAGCGGGTTCGTCGGATTAGTCCCTCCTCGAGGAGGCTGCCGGGTGAGAGTTTATCCGTGAGTCGGGCCGACCGGTGTAACATGATTGTCGATTGTCATATGGCCCGAAATGCATATGCCCCATTTAGAGCAGCTATGCCCCATTTAGTGTTTCTGAGAAAACGGACGTAGAATGTTATCGTTTGCTGTTGAAGGTTTTGGGTAATTCACTACGATAGATAAGGCTGTTGAGAATAGATTTCGAAAGAAAAAAAATTGTTGATTTCGACGTTCAAGAAAACGATCGCCAAGGCCAGCAATAAAAATTAAAGAAGCTCCATGAAGATTCGAGTTTAACGCTGGAGAAGATAGGTGAAACAATTAATGTTCATCCTTCAATCGTTTCGAAACGTTTGAAGGCCATGAGAGTCATTCAAAAGGAAGGGCATTGGGTCCCTCACGAGTTGATGCCAAGAGACGTCCAATGACTTTTCACGGCATCAAATGCTCTTTCAGCGTCCAAAAAGAAAGGGGTTTCTCCATGGAATAATCACTGGTGACGAAAAGTGTATCTTAAAAAAAAATATCGCTCGTACCCCAATCACTTGGACCTCAACAGCCATGCCGAAGAAAGCCATCTACGGATCCAAGCTAATGCTTTGCATTTGGTGGGACCCAAAAGGGTGTCATCTGTTTCGAGCTGCTGAAACCGGGAGACACCATCAGGGGCGGTCGCCATCAAGCTCAGCTCAAGAAATTGAGCGATGCAGTAAAGGTACAACGGCAAGAATACGTCAAAAGACACGACAAAGTCATTTTCCAGCATGCCAATACTCGGCCAGTCGTCGCGAAGCAGGTCAGAATTTCCTGTTAATTCTTCATGGAGACATCCTACCTCACCCGCTGTACTCCCTAGATATTACTCCATCCCATAATATTTTTTCCGGTCGATGACGCATGGTTTTTTCGAGCAACGCTTCCAGTCTTCCGAGGATATCGATAAATGACTGGATTGGTGGATGGTATCCAAAGACGAAGCCTTCTTCCGTCAGGGAATCTATCTCTTGCCAGAAAGATGGGTGAAAGTAGTGGCTAACGATGGGCAATACTTTGAATGAAATGCACTTTTCAATTTGTTTCGAAATAAACATTCCTTTTTACGAAAAAATCGAAGTTCTCAATTCAAGGTCCCAATGTAAGCATCAATTGTGGTTTATTTAATTTAAATGTGAATAAAGAAACTTGGAAAGAAACTTGAATCCAATATCTTGTATTTTATTGAACAATTCCGGGAAATTATCGGTTCACTGCATCGAGTATCGATGAGATAGATTTATCCGATTCAAGACTGAAATCAGTTACACTAAAAGAACAATCAAGGTGATCGTTATATTCTCAAATCCCATGTAAAATGTGTCATTTTTCTAAGACCTCGCGTGTTTCTCTCCACAGGCTCTAAGAAACAGAGCGCGGAAACAGAGAGCGGCAAGAAGACCACCGACCACCGTCGAAACGACAGCCTTATCTTGCGGAACAGCAGCGGTTGTAATCGAGAATATTGCGCAGACGAGAAGATTGGCGGAGACGTCATTACAGGAAGACAAGCACACAAACACTGCGTCAGGCAGTAATGAGGATGAAGATGAACCGGGAGAGAGGTAAGATAAAATATGTGTTACCATAATGATACCATAAAATATATATATAGTTTCGTTTTATCGCCCCGACATACAGAACTTTGACATAACAGAATTTTGTACAGAATTTTGACATAACATATCCGCAATCCAACAAAGTCACTGCACGTCAGAGTCCTACTCCTTACGGCAATGCACTGGGAAGTGCCTCCCAGCGGGCAGCCTCACCCCCTGACCGGATTAGGTCGGATTTCTCCGTCCACCCGTATGGCCATAGACTCAACGTCGCTTGCACAACCTCTACTTTTCTTTGTAATGCCGCATTCCATGATTCGGACCCGTGGCGTCCTTTACGCGACGCAGACCCGTGGCATCCTTTACCCGGCGATGATTACCCGAGATCGGGTGGCTGTCGGGTCGTTTCTAAGGGTAGGCCATGACAGATCGATACCTACCCCCGCGCCATAAGAATCATTATGCAACTAGGCTCCCCCGACTATTCGTCAGTTGAGCAAGGCCGGTAAACTGACCAATACATGAACCGTCCATAGTCTGAGGTGTTACACCATGTCCGACCGCAAAGCGGGTTTCACCGGATTAGTTCTTCTTTGGGGAGGCTGCCGGATGAGAGCTGAGTCGTGAGTCGGACCGACCAGTGTTATAAAATGGACATATGGCCCAAGCTGTACATGCCCTATTAGGCCCCCATTAGAAATATACATAAAAGGAAGAATTATGTTCTGCCAAAAGAAATCCGAGTGCGACGCCTCATGTTTGGCATGTAAGTACACAAGTGACTGCTAGATCAGAAAAAGACGCAAATTATATGCAATTGATTGTTATAAAAAACTTACAATAACTGCACAACGCATCATCCTAAATAATGCATCACCGTTGTATTATTTTATTTGCGTTGTTGATTTACTTTTTTTTACTTATTTTATGGTTAAATAAAAACATTTTACCATTAGGCAGTTTTCCATATTTTCACCCTATTCTACATCACTAGCACACATATTGTTTTTTATAACCTTTTAACTTTACCTTACCTGTGATCCTTGGATATTTTAGCCAGTAATAAAAATAAATAAGTTAAATTGAGTTAAATTTTGCTTAACTAAAATGTTATGGGCAAACAAAACTGTTTTCCATATTTACACCTTTGCCTCTATCTACGACTGTTAATCGATTAATTTTAAAATCCATAACATTTGTGTTACTTCAATGCCACCGTCCTCCCTCTAACTTCCTGCGTGTTCTTGCTTATCACGAAAATAATTATATCCACGGTCAGAGCATATTTTCGCCGTGCTATAGTGTCATGAGAAATTAATTAGCTATACGGTTCTTCGGCTCATAAATAAAATATGCAGTTTCTAGATAAAATACGGTAAACAAAATTCAAGCCACGGAAAAGTTTTTGAGGATTATGTTTCTATCGAATGTTCAGTAACATGAAGCGTTGGTGGCGCCAATGCGACGACCATTATATGTAACTTTGCGGCGTTCTTTTACTTTGCAACTATTATTCAATTATAACACATGAAGATGAATCAAATGCGGCGTTTAAACACACGACATCAGCGCCGGTCCTCATATTCGAAACACCGTATAATTACCCGTATTTTCCTTAAAACCCGATTATTTTATCTACTGGTCGAGAATCTATATTATTAGATCATGTAACAGTTAGATAACGTTACCTAAATGTCGCTTCCTTATATATTAA
>JAOPUG010000042.1:4685828-4699608 GCA_027564375.1 Micropterix facetella | reverse complement strand
TTCTTAGGAGATTTGTATGAAATTTGTTTACATATATATTGTCGCTTTAGGAACGATGATGATAATAAGATAGCTATGTAATATTGTAAGATATTAATACGTATCAAAAGATCAGCATATCCTGAGTAAAGGCAGCGTGGTTCTTTGAATCTCATTATCTTCAACATCTAAGAACCTAGGTGGATTTTCCTCCGCTGCCTCATATTCAATTATAACGGTCACCCTTGAGAAATATAGATACATAATGTCAAGGTGGTATAGCGAAACAAAATCTAGAACAAGCATTTTGAAGTATTTGCAATCTCCGCTCAGTTTTGTGATACAAAATTATAGCAACAACAAAATTATTGATTCATTATTAGCTAATTACCTATTAGTTACAGAATTTTAATCACAAAACACAATATATCTAAATAGGACAAACTATCCTGATGATGACACAGCCTAAAAAAACATAGCTTGAATACATTAGAAATATTTGCAATAAATCAATCTTAAATAAGGTGTAAACAAACGCTATCCCTTGACCATGAAATTGCTTCATTTTTCATCCGTGGGATAGAATAGGCTCTGTCGGTCACATGACCGTGAATGACTATAGCTATGTATATTATCTGAGTCACAGGTTATTACGCGGTAGCCACGCTTTTTGTGTGGAAGCTTGTCAGACTGTCCGATTGCGAGAGACCTGCTAACGAAACGACTGACTGACCTTAACGCGCAAAGAAATTACGTCTCTTTCTTGTGTCGGTTTAACGTTAAGATGTTGAAAATACGACTAAGTACACCGTTCAGTAGCATTCAAATATTATTTAAATCCTAATGGGCATACAAAGTACTGACTGCGATTGTTTAATATCAAGTAGGTAAATATGTATGCACATTAACAAAAACACATACAAAGCAATAAAAATATACAAAATAAAATATATACACAAATAAAAAATATATACACATCAATGAAAATACACAAAATAATATTGTTTGAACATTTATAGCATGTAAACAGTAAGTAATGCCCGTAGCCGCATTGAAACACTGGTTCCCATATGATCACCGACGTTAAGGAGCGTCGGGCATGGTCAATACTTAGATGGGCGACCGCCTCAGTATTACCACGTGATGTTTTAAAAACCAGCTGCCTGTAAGATAATTGTAGTTGGATATTAAGGTAGACCGTTACCGCAAGGGATATTTTTTTTATAAAAATAAAAAGTAGTGGTGTTTACACTTACAAAAAGGATGATAGACCTAAATTTTAACAGCTTGCGATCGACCTCAGTCCACGGAGCAAGGAAGGTATGCAATCCTAGCACCTTATACAAAATAGATTACTTACTGAGATTACAATTTTTAAAAAAATATTACATTATCAATTAACACTGAATAAAGCGATCAAAAAAGATCCTATAAAAATTACAATAATAGGCTTGCAAATGTTATAGAGCAAGGTCGAGGGACAAAAAATAAAAATAAAGCGATTTGTAAATACAAACAACCATAGTCACAATCATAGCTACATAAATACAAACAACCATAGTCAATTTTGTAGCCGGCAGGGGGAAACCCCTAAGGGGTTATCGAATTTCGGCCAATATCTAAAACTGTTCGGTTTCCATCGCGTCGGTATCAGGCGCTCATGCGATGATGCAAGAAGTGTAGGGCTCACATCACGGTCGCGTGCCGCAGCGTCTTGCTCTAGAGCCGAAATACTAAAGAATTATTAACGATCGCCATCTATTGGCTTAAATTCCAATCACTTACAAGAAAGCTTGTGACAGCAATCGATAGAATTTTAATGTTTAAAAATAGGTTCATCATACAATGAAAGACCCCTTATAGACGCCTTAGACATTCGTTTTGCCGAGTGAGAGTCGGCAGCCGTAAGCTTAACTGCTTTTAAACATAACAACCGTAGGTTGCACATACTCCAAAATCAACTGATCTCTGCGCATTGGCCATGGCTATCGATTGGCAAAGATTTTTTTTTTAAATCAGACGTAGTTTACTCGACCTATCGTGCGTAAAGACTTGGCCTCCTCCTGGAGGCCATAGTTAGGACTTAAGTAATAGGCATAGTGGACAATATTATACCAATGTATCTAACCTAGTAGGAAATACATTTAGTAAATATTTTGTAACATATCGTATATAAATAAACACAGCTCAATGTAACAAATTTAGATAACTCAAATTCACTATTTATGAAACCCTTGACCACAACGGAAATGGAAATTATAGTGAACAAATTGAACAAGTATTATTAAGTAGGGACGAATGAAATTTTAATGTTTGTTTTTTAAAAGGGAAATAGATTATATAAAATAAACCTCTTAATGCAAGCTGTAAATGCCTCTATAGAAAGTGGTGTCTTTCCGAAAGAGTTAAAATTATTAAACTTGATTCTACTTTATAAAAAAAACGTGCAAGGACTGAAATATTTCAAGCCGTCTAAAATTTCAAAGAAACAATATAATTAAAAAAGAAGGGTATTATACGTACAAATTTCAAGAATTTTATGTCAATCAATAATTTTTGCTAAATCTCCTATAAGCACGTACCTGACCAAATTTTGAATTTCCCTCTTTCTCTGTGAATTTAAAAGTAACATCTTTTTTATCTACATATATAGCAATATTTTTCATATTTTCACATATATTTTTAATAACGAAGCCACTTTTCATCAATCCGCTCATTTTTTTGTTTAAGAATAAGTATTTTCTATGTAAACAAAATTTTAAGAAAAATAGCAGAAACCTCATTGGACTCTAGAAACTGTTTTCTTAACGACTATGTCAACTTCGACTAAGGTCATTTAATGACCTCAGTCATTAAAACTACTCGGGTGATGACGGTTAGCTTCTGCCCCCATCCACCTCGCTGAATCATTAAATATTGTTATATATATTTACATATATTACAGTTTCACAATAGGTAAACGAATCAAAAGAATTCTTATTTTTGTCATATTTTTCAAAGAATCCTTTTGTCCTAATTTCCATGACAATCGGATACAAAAACCAATATTTTAAGAAGAGGTGTTACTGTCTGGAAGGGGTTCAATTATGTCAGAGATGAATCTCATGACGTCCCATATGTTCTTCCGTTTTAATTACTCTGCGAGAACATGCTCTCTAAAAACTTTGTGTGGTTGATAATGATTCGTTCGATGTGGTGGATTGACTCCAGGTGATATTACCTCATTTGACGCAATTCATCGTGGCCACAATTTTCTTTTTTGTATTTCCACTGTTTATTCCGTTTTAATCCCTAAATTGCAAAAAAAAACTGATTTTATGAGAACAATTTCATGGAGACATTCATATAGACCCTAAAATCAACTGGGTTCTGCACATTGACCATACTTATCGTTTGGCGAAAGAAATTTTAAAACGGATCTAGTTATTCGAGTTATCGTGAATAGCAACATCCACACATTCAGACATCCACATATCCACACATCCAGGTAGACAGACTTTTTTTGGGTTTATATGGATTCTAGGACATGTGAAACGTCGAGAAAAGTCTTTTTGGACGATTTAATTTCGTGATGTTTTTCACGTGCTTTTAAGACTTCCTCCCACCCTGGGTGGGCCGAAGTAAAATTAGTCTTAGGGAAATGAAGTGGATAGAATCCGTATGTTAAATTAGCGCTGTCTCTCGGTGTTAATCTACTTTACGATTCGACTTAAATATTTAAGCACTCAAGTCCAAATTAAAATGTTGTAGTTCTACCTCTCAGCAGCAACAAAATAATAAGTATTGTTTACTAAAACCGAGGACCAAGGTTGCACATAAAGCAAAAAGTTCACATAAAGCCGGCTCTTACAATAAAAATCATAGCAAAATCCATTATTATATCCGAGACAACCTTGTAAGGCCATAACGAATCGAGAATGACATAATAATAGACATTGTGCGTGTGCCCCACTTTTAAGTACGTGCCTGCAACCGATACTCCCATTATCCTCGTATTTTCGTGCTTTGCGCGAAACAGAAAAGTGGCACATTTCACAATGCAGCATGCAGCTAATTTCTTCAAACGAACCACAGAGAGGACGTTAAGTTTTTCGGGAACTTTCGAAACGTGTCTCTAATTGCAGGTTAGTTAATTTGTTTTCTAGAGTTACTTCGACTTTTTTACATCAATAATTGCTTTCAAGTTAGTACTGATTACGGAAATGGCATATTAAACCATTCCGTAAAACGAAATTTCAGCTAAAGTTGATTGTTTCTCAGACTCAACCATTTAGATTTACAAATCCAACACCATTCAAACACAAACACATGTACAAATTCCATACAGATACACACACACACGTGCGCGCGCACATGTGCGCTCAGTCGTACAACACAAATCATCACCAATTAATCAACATCCAAAAACACACACACAGCGGCCATACCTCTAAATTTGAAATTATTTTTTGAATTATTTCTTCTTCTTTTTTTGTATTCTTTTTGTTTGCTTTGTGTTATGAGAATATTTTGTGTTCCTTAATTATATATAGGTTATAATTTAAAATTTTGATAAAAGCTTAATACCATTAAAGATTATGTTGATATTTTATTGCTATGTTGTATGTTATTAACAATAATAAATTAAAAATAAATTAGAAGCTAAATTTGAAGAAGACTATCTCCAGTGGTTTGTGAAATACAGGCATTAGTTCTTCGTGTTCTCACTATGATTTTTCACTGTTGATCTAAGTTTTAGTTCACCTAATTTTTAGAATAAGGTCAACTCAATCGCACATATACACCGTATTCCATTTCAAATATTTTCTACTACGAAACTACAAGTCTATCATTCATTTTGTCTTATCTTATTATGCTCGGGAACACAAATAATGTAGCTTACACTTAGACCATACAGAAAGTTTCTGGATTCTGAAAAAATAAAACGCTTATAATGTTTATGTTGTATTTATTGCTTTACAGAGTATTCTTCCTAACAATTTAAATTTTTTATTCATTAAAACCATTGCGAAAAGCACTTAGACCAGTCTTATTTAGAGGTCTCCTCAATGGCTTCTCGGAACGGTATCACCGCCGCTTCTGGGGTCGTGAACAGTATACCTCGAAGTTTATCCTTAATTTTTGGAAACAAAAAGGAATCGCAGGTTGCAAGATCCGGACTGTAAGAGCAATGTTTAGGGTCTAGTGAAGTCGTGCAGCTCGGGTTATAATGGCCGACTCCGTCTATCATGGTTGGCCCGACTCACAGCTCAGCTCCCATCCGGCAGCCTCCCGTACGAAACCGATGAACCCGCTGTGCATGGCGGCTGTTCTGGGGGAAGACTTCGGGCGACCCTGGATGTCTGAGCACTGGTCGGGTGCCGGCTTTTGCTTAGCAACATTCCTGAAGAGGGGCCCTCTTTATCTCGGATATTGGGCTAATGTGCAGCTCGGGCCATGTGACCATCTTGTTACACCCGGTCGGCCCGACTCAGCTCCCATCTTACAGCCTCCACGAAAACGGACTAATCCGGTGAAACCCGCTTTGCGGTCGGACCTGGGGTAACACCTCGGGCTGCCCTGGGCGGTTGGTGTATTGGTCGGTTTACCGGCCTTCCTCAACTGACGAATAGTCGGGGGAGTTTAGTTGCGTAATGCTTCTTAAGACGCGGGGGTAGGTGCCGACTTGTCGTCGCGTACCCTTAGAAACGACCCGATCTCGGACGATATTCGCCGAGTAAAGGACGCCACGGCTCCGCGATATTTCCGTGTGACGGAATACCGCGTTATAACGACAGGTAGAGGTTACGAAAGCGACTTCGAGCCTGGAACCAAACTGGTGGATGGAGAAATCCGTCTAAATTTGGTAGTTAGGGAGTAAGGTTAGCCCGCCGGGAAGCTTGCTGCCCGGTGCCTCGCCGTCTTGTAACAAATTTCCTAATCTTTAGTAATATGAAGCATAATTTCAATATTTTGATTTTTTTCTAAATTAAAATAAATAAAATCCGAAGTCATCGCCTTTTTTTTACATTTTACTTGTTACTTTTCTTTAAATAAGTATTTTGAATTTTTCTTGGAATCTATAGGGGCAACCAAATTGAAACTATATTGGAGAGGCGTGCCAAATAAATGATTAAAATGTGATGAAGCCATATTATTCATTCTTTAAATTTTTTCATTATAATCTTTCAAAAACCAAAAAGGTATTATTTGTCAAGCGCATTTCAGTTCCCTGAAGGGTGCAAAGCATTCGAGATCTTTGAGATCTAATATTAATAACTGAAAAAACCACCGGGAAATAATAACTGATAAACATTTCGACTCCGCTCATAGGAAATCGAAGTGTTTGTTTGTATTGAATGCAATCTTGCTTTCATCCTGTTATATTTGGAACCTATTTTTAAAATAATTTGTAAAATTTCGCTATCTATCGAACGTCACTTAACTATGCTCAAACTTTCTTGTAAGTGATTTGAAAATCAGCCGATAGATGGCGATCGAAAATTACTTGCACCGGTGAATGCATTAGGAGCTTATAAGGTTCGAGTTTGATAGCTGATACATAAGTATTGTTCGATTTTCACTCTCGCGGATATGAGCGCCTGATTACCATGTACTAACTAGTCTTCATTTTAATGTCAAATCTGCAGTTCGGATGAGTATTTTGCCGATAATTAAGATGGAGTAATTTATTGAAACAATACGTCAATTATCGATTTTATGAAATACGTCGTTTGCTCGAATACGCCGCTGAGAGAGCGTAAAACGAAGTTTTGATTATACGGTAATTTTATAATCATCCATTATTCCAAAAAATTACCACCAATAACAATCATGATAATTAACAAAAGAAAAATTATATTCGCGGACTTGTCATATGGGCCGAAGTTTAACAAACCCTTGGGTTCTCTCCCTGCTAAGTTGATTGAATTGGCATTGTGATCTTCTAATTCCGTGCACCGCCATTGTAGGGCCAGCAAAGTATCAGGCCCTCATAAAGTAGTAGAGTATAAAAGTATAAAGCCGTAATAAAAATTCTTTAGCCTCTAGCGGATTCGATTCCAACTGCCCCGACTGATATTACTGAATGCTTTATCGCGCACGGTAAACGCACCGCCGCATTGCGTATGTTCACCTGATACTTCATTTCTTGCTCAGTAACACATCAATTAATTGTATTATTTTACTTATTACAACAAACCGTAAGAGCTACGCAGACGAAAATTAACTGGGCTCTGCGCATTAGCCGTAACTATCGATTGCCGAAAGATATTTCTAAATCAGATGCAGTTTACTCGAGTTATCGTGCATACTAACATTTTTCGTGCACGATTTCAAGACTTGGCCACTATGGTGGCCGAAGTAAATCTAAACCAAGCAATACATCATATCTGGAAGATCGAAGAAAAGGGAGGTGAAAAGAAAAGTGATGATTAATTAAGTTTTGGAATATAAAAAAGTTTTTTCAATGATACTATGAATGTAATGCATTTCTAATATAAGATCGGAGCTGGCTCCACAATCAGGCTGCACGACCTTCAAAGAGTAGATGAAGAGGAATTAAAAGTGTATTATCCTTAGCTAAACGAAGTGGCAGATCTCTAGATGACTACAAAAGAAATTATTTTTTTCCTTTGATAATAATGGAAAATTTAGTACTATAGGGCTATTTAGTACAATATATAAAAAGAAGAAAAATACTATAATAAAATCTAAGCAAAGTAATCCATCATGTCTGGAAGATCGAAGGATAAGCGGGAGGGGAAAGAGTCTTGAAAAGGAAAGTGGTGATTACTTAAGTTATGGGCGATAAAAATGTTTCTTCAATAATGCTTTGAATGTAATGCATTTCTAAAATGAGATGAGAGCTGGCTCCACAATCGGGCTGCACGAACTACAAAGATTAGATGAAAAATATGAAGAGGAATTAAACATTTATTATCCTGAGCAAAACGAAGCGACAAATCTCCAGATGACTGCAAAGGAAATTATTTTTTTCTTCATATAATAAAAGGAAATTGGGCTCTTTAGTACATTATATAGCAATGAGAGGGCGTTGACATATTTTCATTCTCGAATCATTACCTGCTGATGTTTTCTTCTGCAGTCTGCTTCTGCAGTCTCTCCATGTTACCCAAAAAAGCTTCGTTGGCTTGTCCAGTGCTGATATCTTCATATTCAAGGATCGACGACAGCAGAAACTGAACCACGGATTATTTGCTGTTTACTAGTCTAGTTAGGAATCTTGCAGCCGAAGAAGGCAGCACACACCCTAGAAAATACGCCTAATGGTCTTATTCATCTGTGCCTGCCGAGATAAAATGTGGTAGATGATCACTCCCAGGTTTTTACCAACCTTGGACTACTCAATCTCCTTCTCGTCAATTTTTAATGAATGTAGGAAAGTCATATTAAATAACGACACTAGCTGTCGACTATCAATCAGGGTCGCCTGAGATTTGGTAGGGTTTTTAAGGATATCTTGGGATTTGGGCCAATAAGAGACTAGATTTGTACTTAGTATTCAATGAGAAACTAGACTTAGCAATCAGCTTATTATTCAATGAGCTGATTGCATTTGGAAGTTCGTCTGGTCTAGCGTACGTGTAAATCATTCGCATAGAGGTTGTATGATGACGTAAGATTCTTAGCAATGAGGTTTATGAATCTGGAGGACAATACATGAGTCAATACTTCTACCCTGTGAAATGTCAGGTGTGAGTTCAATCATATTTGTTATAGGATCATATGATTTCACATACTCCTTTCAACCAGGCAAGTACATCGAGAAAAAACAAAGAGGTGAGCTTCTTATGTAACGATCTTCTTGGCTAAAATAATGGCCAAACAACGAAATGGTTCCGACCAGACGTTCACCCATGCTTGATATGTATGAATTAGTATTCGATGAGGTGATTGCACTTGGAATTTCGTCTGGTCTAGCGTGCGTGTAAATCATTCGTATAGCGGTGGCATGATGACGTAAGATTCTTAGCGATGAGGTTTATGAATATGGAGAACAATAAATGAGTCATTACTTCTACCCTGCGGAACGTCAGCTGTGAGTTCAATCACATTTGTTATAGGATCATATTATTTCAAAAACTCCTTTCGACCATGAAGTGAGTCTCTTATATAATGATCTTCTTGACTAAAACAATGGCCAACCAAGGATATGGCTCTAATCAGACTTGTAACCATGCTCGATATGTATGGCACATTATATTGTATGTTATTTCTGGCATGTAAAAAGTCGTTACCGACTTTAAAAAAATTGGCAGTATTATTAGTAGGTATTAATTAACTGACTGCCTTTACGTAGCACCATTGATTATTTATACTGGATTACTATATCAGTATATACAGTTATTACTATATACTGATTATATACTGTATTACTACAGTATTATATAATCAATGGTAGCATTATTGTAACACCACTGTGGTGCAGTGAGATGCGTCCTGCTAATACTTTTGAATACCGCGATACCGTTCATTACCGCGATGTCGTATCATAATTAATACCGTGAAAGAAGTGTGTATATCCCGATAATGCATTGCGATAATTCAATATTAACAGGTAATAAGCAGGCTACGATTTATGCAAATATATAATACCAGTATTGTGATTATATCGAACCAATCATCTACAATCATAAATAGAAGTCGTAACCTTTTCGTTGTTTTGAGCTTTTCGTCGTTGTTATATGCTAACTGGCAGCCGTCAGTTGTGTTTTGTAGCGCGAGAACCTAACAGTTGCATTTTAACATATTGGAAATATGTATAATACACAATTCTTTCTTGACCACTAGCAAGCAACTCATACACTGGAGTGACAACGTTAATATTGGCTTTTCGACATGAGAATGTATTGAGATCTATTGCAATGGTATTACCATCATATAATTGCGTAGACTTGTGTTATGTCTCATTAATAATTACAATATGTTTTTTTCCTACATTATCGAGGAGTATCATACAGGTTTAAGTGTGTTATACAATTAATCTGGCATTTTCCCTGTCACTATTGCTACTGCTTGGAAGTTTTCCTCTCAGTGCAGGAGTCACGAGTATAACGCTGCAAGTGTTGCATAGGTTATACCATAATACCTAATGCATGGATTATTGACACCCCCATCAAGGCCAAATTCTTGCATTTCGAGGACGTAACTTTCCAATCTGTTTGATTGTTATGTGAAACATTGTCTTAACCGAGGTCACGTCAAATTCGCCAGTCGAAATATCGTAGACTTTTACTTTGTGGGTCAGTGGAATGATTTATACGTGACTATCATTTAATGAGAAGTCAGCGATTTTTTCGCCATGTGTTGCGTATGCAGTTTTATTGGCTAATTTAATCGTTACATGGGTATAAAGTGATGTTTCATGAGGTCTGTTTGGTGTTAGTACTATTGAGAAGCCAGAGCGGAGTGATTATTATATTATAATGTAACAATATTGCAATGTAAATAACAATGCAAAATTTATAGTATTTTATATTTTGGGAATTCAGCGTAAAGATTCTATACAAATAGGGTTTTTTCCGTTTGGTAAAAGACCGAAAAGCAGATGTTTTACGATATTTTCAATTCGTAATTAAGGCGCCGCTGTTGGCTATCAATAAAGCGGAATGATTTGTCAAGCGAAAAACCAGCGGAAGCCGATACACGGAATGCCTATTATTGCTTGCGCGGAGATGCCATTCTTATATCAGACAAATAATATCTTTTTTGGTGTTTTGAATGATTATAGTGCAAAAATACAAAGACAAATGAATATTGTATCATAACATTTTAATCATTTAGTTAATACGTATAACGAATATAGTTTCGAGTTGTTTGCCCGTATAGATTTCAAGAAAAATCAAAATTACAAAAAGGTTATGAATTCAGCTTTTATTTATTTTTATTCAGAAAAAATCAAAATATTGAAATTTCTCATCATAATACTAAAGATTAAGAAATTTGCTAAAGACACATATTTTTATTTTTACATACATACACTTGGGAGTCACTTAAATTTGATTCACTGCTTGAGGAAGATAGTCATCTTAATCGCAAACGAGTCCACAAGCAAGATCACTGTTACTATGGATGACGAGTTTACGAAGAAAATATCTATGTAAACTTTTATATATCTCATAAGTGGAATATTTTGCGTATAATAAAGAATTGAAAATTACACAAACAAGCAAGCAAAAGTGAATGCGAATACGTTTGTTAAGGGAACAAATAAAAGTCGACTTAGTTTTATTTCATGGAAGAAAACCGCTTGGTAAGGGTGTAGGAGGGATGGTCATCTATTGGTTTGGTTTTGAACCCACTCGAAAATACCACTTGAAGGGCAGGATGGTTCGGAAACGTCCCCATTCTTTAGTTTTTTGTTTTTACACTAAAACTATGAGCCGTAGCAAAAAATGCAAAAATGGTATAATTCAATCTGACCATATTTTCTACTCGTCTATCTTAACTTATAATATTGTAACTCTTATACTTTTATAGAAAATCGGCTGGCCAAGTCACATAAATAATAATAATAAACGTCGCCTTATTTTTTAATGTTATATTGTCGATGAAAATTCATACATCATTAAAACTCGTAGAGCATTAGTTTAAGACATATTTGTAGATATACACACTTTTACCAAGTTTATAGGATTCTTCCTCATCGCAGTAAGCGTTGTATAGTAATTATATATTTTTTTGCTTCTAATTCAAAATATATGTAGCAAAGGTCTAGTTTTAAACTCCTTATATAATTAAACGTTTTATTAAAACGGTGCAAAAACGTGTTTGTTTAGCGATTTCAGAAATAGTACCGGTTTTCCACGATTTCTGTCCTTGCCCTTTAGAGGCAAGGGCGAAAGGTCGGCATTTGAAGAGTGGAAAAAATACCATGACGCAACAAAAGGATTCATTGCTTCAAGTGAAGGAGACATGCAAAACACTCGGGGAAAACAACCAGGGACTCACGGGATAACTTTTATAAAAATATTCTATATTCTGGATCCTAGATGTCTGATAACGGGCAGAACACTTGAGAAGAGAATGTTTAATTTGTAAAGTTTCTAAGAAAATAATTCGCCAAAGAATAATAAATCAACAGAAAGAAAATATACATTTTAAGTAGAAAACTACATAAAAAATATTATATAAAACCTGAAAGAAAATGTATTGACAGAATTCATGACTGTTAATGTCATAGGATGGATCGATGTTATAATAATATAATTCATGAAATTATCTATAATTGAACTAATATCAAGCAATATATTACACTTATACCTATCATTTAATATACAAAGTACTTAGCTACTAAATGATATGTAATCGTTGCTTCGGCCAAACCCCATAACGTAAAATTAGGTAGATACGTAGTTTTTGAAGTTATTTATTGAATTATATTTCTTTAACCACATCAATAATAACCATCATTTGAGCTATCATAATCATATAAATGAAACTAATGACGATCTTAAATTATGGAAATTGTGAAGTTTTCTTTCAAATTATATTTTTTGTCATCACGGAGAATGATTTGCGGTAAGATCCGTTTATAAGAATCATGATTTCAAAGGCAATTTATTTTTTGTATGCAGTAAGACATTTTTTAACAATTCTATTGTTAAAATTATTTTATTATTAAAGTAAATTCAATAAATAATCTTAACCATTACTATTATCGTGGTTTAGGAGTTTTGAATATTTGAAATATGAAAATTAGGACTAAATGATAGTGTCCCTCTTAAGGGGGCGCTGTTCGCTAAATAAGCGAAATGATAAGCCAAGGGAAACACCAACGCACCGCAATAATCCGAAATCCTATTATTCCTTGCGTGGAGATTCCATTCTTACGGCAAGCGAAACACCAGTGGGATGCAATATGCCGAAAGACTATTTTTGCTTGCGCGGAGATACCGTCTTTCTAAAATTGCGCATGACAAATAATATAGTTTTTGATTTTTTCTATGATTATAATGAGAGAAAAAAAGAATGCAAAATATTGCATAATCACATTTTAATCATGTACTTGGTGTGTATTAACAATATAGCTTCATATTGTTTGCCTCTATAGATTCCAAGACAAATGCAGATTGCAAAAAGGCGATGAATTAGCTTTCATTTATTTTTATTGAAAAAAAAAATCAAAACATTGAAATTTCGCATCATTTATTAAATAAATAATTATATAATCAAAGATAGTACCATTGATTAATCATCAAATATATTACTTAAGATTAAGGAATTTGCTACAAGAGTCACATTTTTATTTTTGTTTATGCACGAGAGAGTCACGTAAATATTATCGTAAAATGTCAGTTTTTTACTGTTTGAGAGAGGCCACCCACTATAAGTAACGGATAGCGCTGTTATGTTGACCGGACAAGCTTTTTACCTACTGTTCGGCGATGGTTTTTCCAGCCATTATAATATGAGAGTCAATCATCTTAGCATCGTGGGGCATAAAGATAAAACTATATCATTGCGGTCAAAAATTCCCCATTCTCAAAAACAAAAGAAGTTAGCAATTGATTTAACAAAGCCAGTATCCGAAACAAAGGTACATTGTAATAATATTAGAGCCATCCTCTAGATGAATATTAGAGGATACTAGAGATCCTCATAAGGATATAAAGTTTTAGGTCTGAACTAATATACTGATCATCCGGGCCAAGTTATCTACTAACGGGTGTTTTTTATAGAGGTATAAAACTTTAAGTTGGCAACACTTTTTTTAACTGGCGGCCATTTTGTCAGCTGTCAAGTGATTTATGTTTAGTTTGGGTTGGCATTTCAACATGAATAGACTGACGCCTGAACA
>JAOPUG010000042.1:4572226-4590969 GCA_027564375.1 Micropterix facetella | reverse complement strand
ATCCACAAAATAAATTCACCCACCCACCCCCCCCCCCCTGATCAACGTTCTGAATCCGTACCTGGCAAGACTCTTCTTGAAGTTCTTCATTACCCCCATCCAGATAAGATATAATAATATAGTTATATATTCATATATGTAAATGCATTCCAATAAATGTAAACAGAATAATGAATAAAAGGGCAAGTCTTAAAGCGATTCCTGGTGACACAGTTTCATAAACTGAATTTAATTTCAAATATTCAAATTAACATTCGTCGCAATGATATTGCATCGCAAGTCGGCTCCACGATTTATTGGCCTGAGTGTCACCATGCTCAAGATGCTGAATTATTTTTAATTAATTTATTACAAACCGAAACATTTAGGATATTCCCTGATATGAGATACTCATATTTATTGCAGATTGATTGAATCAGCTTAGTCATTTAATTTCTTCACACAGAGGTAGATTTTCTTTAAAAACAAATTGAGGTTTTTGTAGTTCTGTTATTTTAAAAAACTACAAGCATAGGTACCTTATATATCCATACACTAAATTTGTTACCGCAACATAATTTTGTTATTATTATAGCAGTTACTGACTTTCAATTATATTTCAAGTAATAAACACAATACAACAAGGTTACGATATAAGTTGTAATTGTAAACGTGATGCTAGATTGAGCATGACTCTTGGTTTTGTTTGGAATTTATCGAGTAATATAGCCCAAGTTCACCATTGAGTGAACGCAATGATCTCCGTTCAGCAAGTTAAGATTTAGAAGATGATAACACATTGCTGGAATACTTTTTTGTTTATCTACGATAGTTCTGCGCGCGTTATTCTTTCAATGGCTCAAAAGTTTCTAATTTGGGAACTCCGCCATCCGATCTCTGTAGTTTTAGTTTCGCCACCGAGTATTATTTAGTAGATTAGATAAAGATACCGGATCATAGTCATGATTATTTTGTACTTAAAGTTTGGTCATGCCTATTATTTAAAAAATCTTCATATTTTTTTCAGATATAATTTTTAATTCTTCAATTATTGCCACCATGATTAACTTAAATGGTTCAAATTAAAATCAGCCTGGAGATTGCAAATTGTAAAACCCCTATTTATAAAACTTTATCTTTCATTTCCCTCAAGAATCTGCCATTTGTATGAACGATACGATGTATACTGACACGGAGCGAGATCACAAAATAAAGTCACACTCTCAATCGTCAAACACATGTTCCATCAATTGAATCAATCCTTTCTCGAAATTAGTACTCTTCTATAGAATGTCCTTCCAGTAGACATAAATAACAGCGAAACAACTTCGGCCCATCCCATGATTGGTAACTCCTGGCATATATTCCAACAAGTTTCCCTCGTCAATTTGATTCTAAAAATACCCATATACGCTATGCTTGCTCTACCTATTGGTCAGATCCTCCTCCAAGCCAAGTAAACCAGGATGCAACTTTAGTAGCACCTACAGGACTCGGATCGAATTTGCTGCCTCCTGGTGGTACTTAGGGTCATAGGTTAAAATCAAGCGATGGGCGAACCCGCCCCTCCGAGAGGTTTCAATGAATTGTATCGTTATGTCGCCCCAAAATGAACGCAAGAAATTTTGTATAATACAAGTCCACAATCAAGCCCCACCACGGCCCGTTAGAGACCGACGCCTTAATGGCGAGGCACTGAGCAAGTGCTGCTACACCCATCGGGCTAGCCTCACTCCCTAACTACCAAATTTATATATATTTTTCGATCCACCCGTTTGGTCCCGGGTTTGAAGTCGCTTGCGCGGCCTCTAGATGTTGTAATGTACGCGGCATTTCGTCACTCGGAAATATCGCGGATCCGAGGCGTCTTTTACTCGAAATGCCACCCGAGATCGGGTGGCCATCGAATCATTTCTAAGGATGGTTGACAACAGGTCAACAACTACCCCGCGTCTTAGGGAAAATACATTTTCAGACCTCTCCGGGTCTCTGCTGATTGAGCAACAGGGCCGGTATACCAACCAGTCCGTCAACCGCCCAGTTCCCCAGATCAACCACACAGCGGGTCTCTTCGAGAAGACTCCTGGATAGGAGCTGCCGGTGCATCAGGCCCAAGCTACACGGAACTATTTGGAACCAATGATTGTGCTTAAGATCACCTAGGGAGACTCCATACCTAATTTGGTTAAGATTTCTGACGGACAAACAAACAAACAAAAAAATAAACGCACAACATACATCAGACTATATAGCCGGTCCTACGTCATACTACAGAGGGGCCAAAAAGCAAAGTCCCTGGAAGATTTTAAAAATGCCTAAACTACATAATATTTGCTTGATGCTTCGAAGTTCTCAAAACGACAGCAACTATTTCAATATAGTAGTGACAATGCCCACATAATGTATATCTAAAACGTTAATTTTGGTAGTAAATTCTATTTAAAACTATATTACACACACACATCTTCGACGGATTCAATTTTGGATCGAACTCGCTCTTTCGAATCTGCTCTTTGCTAATAAAACGGACTCTAAAATGGAATCCAATCAGTTGCTAGAATTACCTATCACCACTGCATACAATAGGCTGGTGAGCGATATGCGAGGAGACTGAGGACAAAATATTGACCGACAAGAGCATATACGACATTGGAGTTGGCCTACGTCCAGGAAAAAAACTCAACAAAGGCCATATTGATGGCAATTATGATTATTATAGATATGTATAAGTAGTCTACGAAATGTAATTTGGCGAAGTGGTAGTTAAATTGTAATGAAATATTCCGTACCACCCAACATGTTGAAACGTTTCATTTAGTACGGAATTTATCTAACCTACCTTCCTCATAAGCGGTTCCTTTGGTTCCTAATGGTTCCGTGCAGCTTGGGCCTGGTGGCCTGTTTGTATTTCTGAATTGCCACTTAGAACTCTGCCTGCAGCTGTAACTACAGTCGTAGCCAGTTAGGATCGGAAGTGAAAATCCAGGGGAACACCTCGGACAGAACTGGGCGGTTTGCGCTCCGAGCTGCTTCAGCCAATCGCTTGCGCAATCCGACGAATAACCGGAAAAGTCTGTAAACGTACGTTTCCTAAGAAGCGGGGGGTAGTTGTTGACCTGAGGTCACCTATCATTAGAAACGATCCGTTGGTCCACCCGGTCGCGAGCGAGCTTGACGAGCAAAGGGCGCCTCGGATCCGCAACGAATTCGAACTACGAGTTACCGCTAACGTTAGGTTGAGGCCGCGCAAACGACTCTGAATCTGTGACCTGACTGGAGGTGGATAAATCCGCCAAATCTGGTAGTAAGGGCGCGATGAGGCCTAATGGGTGGTATTTCGCAGTGCGTCGCGTTAAGGCGTTTGACTCGTACGGGCTGAAGGGGTATTTGACTGTGGATTGTATTTGTCCAAAGTCTTTGCGTTAATTCTACGGAAGAAACGAAGGCAACAATCGTTATAACTCCCTGGGGTGACAGGTTCGCCTGTAGCAATTGACACCGCTCAACTGCATCAGAAGCGCGGCGCTTAATGTTACATGTAGATTGGTCCGCAAACCCAATTTGTTTTGTGGCCGAACCAACTCATGGTTCAGCTTCCATCTGGGAACTCCAATTGAACGAAAACACTCCATCGATCAAGCTCTTTGCGGTGCTTTCTTCAAATCAGTGTTGTATCCAACGGATTACCAGAGGAGTCTGAAAACGTTGTTTTTTTCTTAGAAATGGAACAAATGTTAACCTGTTGTCATGTACCTTTAAAATGGCCCTTTCGGTAACCGATCCCAGTGATAGCTGGCAAAGGGCGCCTCGAGCTATAATTGCTCACAATAAGTAGATGCTGGAATCAGTCTATTGAAATAAGAATTATTTTCTCAATTTTTTAAGCAGGGAGCGAGAGATCCCTGTTGGCTTGTCAATGCCCTCACTGTTTGAACTAGAACTCTGCTGGGCATAGAAGTAACTAGATCAGTAGATTGTTATGTCAGAAAGCCTCTGCGACTCATCTTATGGTGAAAAGACGGCAAGGACCGATATAACATCCTGGGATGACGGCTCTTTATGGAGCATCGTTCATCTCAACTACCTCAGAAGGGCATAGAAAACTTCAAAAACCACTTTGCTCCCATCCCGCATTAATGGACCACGTGATTTGAAAACCTTTATAACAATATTTGTATAGGAGTAATTAATTATTTTTAAAAAAGAAATATGGCAGTCTGGCCAGAATATTCTGATATAATAATATAATAGACCATACTACAGCGACTTAATGGCAAATGCCAGACGGCTAATAATAACCTGGCACCTCTCGGCGAATCAACGGCTTACAGCGGAGGAGCTCCTCTTGACAGGGTGATGGCTTCATAGTGGATTAAATCCTACTAAGACCCATAATGGATAGTAGCAGCTATCTTTTCAGTACCAGCTAGAAGGATCCTGGGATTCTAGACTGGACTTGGAATGGTACATTATTATGTGACGCCTACTACGGGCGAATCCGTTCACCCCGGAGCGTTTTAACGATATTGATCGCTCTATCTCCCAGAACCGAAACTCAGGGACTTAGGACGTAGGACAAATCTACATACCAAGCTACACCTAGGCCCGTAAGAGTCCAACTACTTATTGCGAGGCATTGGGAATGTTCAAACCCAGTGGGCATCCTCGCGCCCTTACTCCCAGATGCGGATCAGTGGATACGGGGCGGCCTTTGCCCGGCAACTCTCACCCGAGATCGGATGACCCACACTATCACAATGGATAAGCATAAGAGGTACCTGCTTACCCCTCTTAGGTGGAGCTTGGTAAATAAATTTGTCATCATCGTCCTTAAGTCTCTGCGTTTCGCCTCGGGGTGATAAAATGACCAATATCGTTAAAACGCTCGGGGGTGGACGGATTCTCCTGTAGCACAAAATTCGTCCTCTCTTTGAATAGTCTGCCATTGCGACAATGAATGCAATTGTCTTGGCGATGTTGATGTGTGATTATTTTATACAATAACAAACTGATTCCGACCAATCCAAGACCGCGATCTCTTACATTTACAAATCACCATGTCGTGGATTCCCTGGATAAATTATAAGTCGCAGTCCTCCAACACCGGATTGGACACTCGAAGAAAAAGAAGAAGATGGGATTAACGAGTAAAGACTCAACGACTTCCTCATATCTTCAGAGCCATCGTCCTGGAGCTGTAACTTCACTAGTTCCTTTCAATTACACCTTTGCCGGCGCTCCCTCAGGAGTGTTTCCCGGCACAAAGTATTATGCAAAATGCGCATCGGAGCGCGGCGCGGGCGTTTGCGCGAAACTAGCTTTCAAGGCGGGCCTCTTTGGTGGCAGTACCACACTCTTTAAAGGGTGTAAAGTTTTATACATTCAGTTTACTGCCCGGGTAAAGTCACAGTCCTGCTTCCGGCTGATGATCTCTCCGAGCACGTTCTCAACCAAATTCACGCGGGCGAACGGGCGTATTCGCCAATACAATCGAATCATTTATATCGTCACTATGATTTGAGGGTTTATCTTGGAATTTTGCATTGTGTCCTGGATCCCAGAATAATGGCCATTGTCTCGGAATTTGCACATATTATATTATAATGTAATGCCATCTATATTTTTTATTTATTTATTTATATAAATAATACCTGCTCGCACTATTTTACGAGCTGGTAATCTCATTTCAGTCAACTAATATCATACGAACAATGATAAAATACATAGTATCTTATCGCATATTTACACACTTGTTTGAGATATACTAACATGTAAATTATATGATATAAAATAAAAATATAAATAACATATTAATTATATATAATCCTTACAAGCCAATATAAAATTTAAATGGGAGACGCTATTCTTCAAAAATATTGCACTCGCATGTATTAGCCTGCGTATTGCGCTCGTAATCTCGGGCCTCCCATTAGCTATTTTATTTTAGTTCAAACTTTCATAAAAAAGCAGAATAACGTGAAGTTTGTTTTAATTCACACTACTTCCTCATAACAACACGTAAACACACACTCACTTATTCCACCAAACATGAGGAACCTCTTCATTTGAGATCATTTGAGAGTACGGAATATGTCCATTTCACAGCAGATATCGTGGGTTATTCCCGTTGGCAAATGTGCGAAAAGCAATATTTTGCGATGTTTTCAATTCGTGTTTAGGTGTAAATGGGTTCGCAAGCAAGAAGATAGCTATGATAGATGAAAAGTTTATGCAGGTCAATATCTATATAAACTTTCATATATTTTTTATTTACACTAATTTGCGCGTAATCAATAATTGAAAATCTCACAAGCAAGCAAAAGAGAAAGCGAATACGGCAAAATATGCGCTTTGTTATTAAAATCAGATTGTATTTATATTCCAAGATCCCTTTGTTCATTCATGGCTTAAGTTGAATATCATCTAAGTCGTACCATAGAATAACGATGTAAATGCACGCGCATCGCACTGCATACGCTTAGCCGGATCATTTCTTCTGTGGTTATACTGCAATATTAAAGCATTCCTTTCTATGTGAAGCACAATACGCTTTTCGGAGATTCGGGATAGGTCATCGCATAGCTGACCGTGTTTGAGGAGAAGGTCTGCAAAAATATTCGTATTGTCAGCATACAGGCTAAAATTGGACAAATGAAAATTTGATAGCCGAGTTAGGAAATGTAGAGAGTGAATAGTATGAGATCCAGAACTGAGCCCTGTAGTACTCCGCTTATAGCAAGTATTTCGGTGGGAAAGCAGCCAATACGATGCGAGCTTGGATTGTTCGATCTCTGAGAAACTTTCTGATCCATCAAAAGATGATTCTGCCAATGTCTCCCTGCTCGAGTTAGTAACAGTCTCTTAATACATACCTACTCTGGTACCTACATCTCAAAATTTAACGCAATGTATATTTTAACTAAACAATATTGCATTGCATTTACATTTTGTTAAGTTGGCGGCGTAAGCGAGGGTGCGGGTAAGATGAAAATTCAGTATATAATTCATTAGACCAAACATTATAGCCCTAACCAAAATCAAAATTGCCCAAACGTTTGCAACACAAAATTGATATAATAACCGGACTATAAGGCACACTTTGGTTTCGAAGTTTAGCTTACTTATTTGTTTAATCACTTCTGCCCCGGTGTCGAATCATATCGAAAATACTCCAATCGATCGATTTGGATAATTAGCCCCTCGGCGATAAGAACAGCGATCTCGAGTGAAAAGTTCATGGGCGGCGTCACTTTTTGAGTTGCAAACAGCGATTGCAAAGCACGTCTTCGCGGATAAGGTTTCTATTATATCGCTGCCGGTTGCAACTTTGAGAAATTGCATACGCCGCTCAGGGTAGGACGGACAGCTTAAATGGAATGCAGTTTCAGTTCATAAATGTGTTACAATAGTGAATGTAAAAAACACCCGATCTCCCATAAACCAATGAATAGGAGTGTAAAAAAATGGTTAAAACAGTGTGATGAAGGTGAAATTTTTAAATATATTATCTACGAATTTCTCTTTTTTTATTGTTGATTGGGTTTTTAATATTTATGCTCTATAGTAATAATAAACATTAATTAGTATTATAGTAATAATATGTTATAATAATAATCAATGTATTTAATATAAAACATTGGTTCAAAACTATATAATTGTTCAACCTGCAAAACACTTAATTATAAACATTATAAAGCACCAAATTATACAATAATTATGATTTTTTAAATGTATTTTATCAAATTATATTAGTCTTTCATGTCACCAACTCAATGTTACTATAAATAAAATAATTGTTATTACATGCCTAACTTTCTAATGCATCGAGCATTACCAGTACTCGAAGCACGCGGCGGCATCTGCACTGCGAGATATAAATCGTAAACTAATGCTCGCACGACAATAAAATAGCTGTTGTTTTGTAGGTAAATGTATCAAGATGAATTCGCTTCTGGTCATAATGGTTCTGTGTAGTCTGGGCTATGATAGCCGTTGTGTTTTGGTCGGCCCAGTTCTCGGAGCAACTCCTATTCAGGAGCCTCCTCGAAGAGGGACCAACCCAGTGAACCCCCTGTGCGGCGGAACTCGGGCTGATCTGGACATCTCACGAACGGGGCGAGCAAACCGGCCGTTTTGTCACTGACTGATACCTGAAGGAGTTTAAAAGTGTATGCTTCTTAAGAAAGCGGGGGTAAGTAGATACCTCTAATACTCATCCATACATATGATAGTGTGGGCCACCCGATCTCGGGTGAAAGTTGCCGACTAAAGGCCGCCCCGTATCCACCATATTCCAGTTAGGAATGCCGCTTTAGAGGTAGAGGACCGCGCAAGCGACCTCGAATCTGTAACTAGACGGGGATCGGAGTAATCTGATCCGCGTCTGGGAGTAAGGGCGCGAGGAGGCCCACTGGTTTTGAAGATTTCCAGTGCCTCGCAGTAAGACTCTTACAGGCAGTGGTGGAGCTTGGTACATGGATTTGCCTACGTCCAAAGTCTCTGCGTTTCGCCTCGGGGTGATAAAACGATAAATATCGTTAAGACGCTCCGGGGTGGACGGGTTCGCCGGTAGCTATTTACGTCGCTCCTGGGTTATTTCATCACAGCTTCTTGAGCAAAAGGTCAATCGCTCAGATTCGATAATTTTGAGCAAAAGCAAAAAAAAAACAAAAAGAAATTATTTCATGCAGTTCGGGCACACATATTTCATAACTTATTAGTCCTCAAAATAATCTGGTTACACATATTGTAAAGAATTTAATGAATATTATTTTTGTCATTGACAGATTTCTTTTACATCCAATATTTTTTGTAGAAAACAAAAAAAAACGCGTTTAGGGAGACGTTGGGGAGCGGGTCATGGCTGGTGCCGGACAGAATCATGTTCAGCCCCGGTGCCAAAAAGTTTAAAGTTTTACCCTCATGTAGTGGTTATTTGCCAACACTTGTGTAAGGTTGTATTTAAATACGTTATTTCTCGGTTATAATGTCGCAAAACACACGTAACACAACCGAATAAATCTTCGGTTTTGTTACTTCCGTAGTAAACATACACAAGGAATTTCGATTGTGTTACCTGAAGCTCAGTGCAGACAAAAAAGTCATATTTTTTTATGTCAATTCTACTTATTTATTTATTTTTAAGAATTAATTCTTAACTGTGCCAAGTTATTGTGAAAACACATGAGATAAATATTCAATGTGCAATATAGGTGATCGAACATGATTATCCAGCGGATATCATAAGAGGCGCCTAAGGTACTTACCTACTTAAACCAAGGGATGGGAAGCAGGATAAACCTGAGAAAGACCAATCCGTCTGCGATTACAGCAATCATCTGCGCTTTAAGAGAGGCCTATGTCCAGCAGTAGACTGTTATGAGTTGAAAAAATCTCCTTATCGATATAGTCATGGCAAAATACATACGAATAATGACAAAACCTAATAAAAATCAACCTTACTGTTTTTAGATACTGCTGACTGCTGCAGAGAAGGAACGCAAGTATAAAGAGAGACGGAAGATCCAGAAAAAATATGCTGCTATGACAAAAAAGAATGCTGAAAGGACCAACAATATAAATAAAATGATCTCTGACTGTACTGTAGAAGAAAAAAAGACAAAACGTGAGAGTTGGATAGCCAAAAAAAAGGAAAAACATGAGAGATTAGACGAAATAAGAAAAAATCAAGTTAATAAAAATGTGAAAGATGATGAAAAACAAGAAAAAACACGGAAGGAAGAACGCACTGTATATCAACAAGTGTATTGAAAAAATATCAAATTGCAAAACACCATAAATTTACAGAAAAAAAACACATTTAAAAACTACAAAAACAGCTTAAGCGATACAAAGCAAAATGTAAGAGTTTGACCAAGAGTATCACTGCGCTTGATGATCAACTCAAACAAGTTAATATACAAACAAATCAAGTTCAACATGAACTAACGCCAATAACAAATGCTGATTTATATGTGTAAGACAATTTTTCAAGTATTGATGCAGAGAAATAAAAAATTAGGAAACAACTTTTTGAACATAATGTTTTGGTACATTCGCTTACACAAAAATACAACGATGACAACGACAAAAACGTCCTGAAAAGTGTCGCTGAGAATGACATAGTAAAAACATATAAATTAAAAGCAAAGATGGCTAGTTATTTGGGCCTAAAAGGAAAAATACGACATCACCATGATACTAAGAAGAGAAGAGGTGCTTTATTGAACTCGTTATTAGCTTTCTACGAGAGAGACGGTCAAAGTAGGGCGACAGCGGGCAAGAAAGAAGTGAAAACATTTAAAAAAAAAAGCGACAGCGAAGATACCTACAGCCTTTGAGACATCTATATAAAAAACATAAATCAGAAAATGGACGACTTTCATTTTCAACTTTTAAAAAGTACAGACCCTTTTATATTCTGCCACCGAAATTGAGCAATCGCGAAACGTGCGCCTGTGTTAAACATGATAATATCGCAATGAAAATTATGAAGCTGAATACTCTGGGTTTGACTGAAATTGAGCACACAGAAGATCTGTTAGCTGAAATCATGTGTGATGTAAAGTCTAAAGACTGTGCCTACAATTACTGTGTTACATGTAGCAATAGATCGATTGAATTAAAAAATTGCAATGATGCTTGTTGGAGTGAATGGACGTTATACATCTAGAATATACAAATAAAGTCTAAGAAAATGAAGAAGAAGAGAATGTTTAGAAAATAAACTACAGAATCACTGACTGTATTAGTACAAACGGCGGTCAGAGTGCTTAGCCAGTCTGATACTAAAATCAAAGTATTTTATATTCCGGAGACCGCCATCAATCCTGAAACTGATGACAAAGAAAAGTCTATAGAACTAACGCCAAAACCTGGGACAATAAATTTACACAGATTAGAAACACAACAATGAAAAATACTATAGCATATCGCGAATTGAGTTGCTTTTGCAAATCTAGTTTTCCGAAGGGGTACTGCCAATGTTTGTTTATGTGTGAAGAATCATAACCTAAAAGCAAAACAAAAATCATGTAAAAGAATAGTTCCTTTTGAATATATACAAAAAAGACCCAGGGTTCATATGTGATAATTAAATATGACGAAACGTTATATCCCGGTATTATACTATCTGCAAATGAAAAAGGTGCTTTAATAAGTGCAATGAAAAAGTCTCTGAGAACCAACAAAACTTGTATCAAAAAGGGGATTATTTTCGGTACCTGAATTAGATTTTTTAGAAAAGTAAACTATTTCATTAATCCTTTAAATAAGTATTAATTTTAGTTTTGCTTGATTTATGACTCTGTGACGATTTTGATTTTTTAATTAATAATATTAACATTCCAATTCCAGTAGTATAGGTTAACTCACTTGGACCACAACAGTGGGCCACTACTGTACAGATGCTATTTTATTCCTAAAAAATGGTTGATTTTAATGCTGTAAGGTGTGTTGTGCATTTTATTTATTTACCTACATATTTAATATAAGACTAAATCGTAAGAAATGTAGACTAATCCTTATAATTTTCGGATGTGCTACTTTTTTGTCTGTTTGTTACCTTGAGCAGAGTGTGTTACCATTTCGGTTATGTTATGGTACAATCATAGTCGGCCTTACCCTTAAATGTTGTAGACCTACGACTTTGTCGTAGGTCTACAATACCAGTCTACCAGACCTACGGCATTACCCTTAAATGTTGTAGACCTACGACTAAATGTTGTAGACCTACGACAATTTCTAAATTGTTTCAAAATTTTACTAAAAATTTTCAATAAAAACCCTTATCTTTTTATTTATAAAACCTATTAATATACCTTATTACTATTAAAAAATCAGCTTTACCACTTTCAATAATTAGAGTTTGTTGGCAAAAACACACAAACCTCAGGAGTTATTATGATTTTTGAGTCGTTATTTATTCAATTAACACGCTGGAAATTATTATAATTTCTATGAGATTCTACATTGGTTTTATTAAAAATACAAAAAAAAAAAACAATACCGGATATGTGTATTAAAAACTGGAGAACAATAAAAAAAGGCACAAAAATGTAGTCTTAACGAAACATTATCAACTACTTAAATAGATTCCAAATGGAATTTCCTTAAAAGAGAATGCAATTACCAAATATGAATTCAAAAGTTATTGTTCAATGGCCGTCCGTCATTGTCCACTCGTCATCACATATTTTAGCAATCATCAAGTATTTCATCAAAAAATTAATGCAATATAGGCTAAATATAAATTAGGGACAGTTTGAATTATTTTTCTCGTAAAACAAGCAGCAAAAACTTTTAAATCTCATAAAATAAACGGTAAGAAAATCAGCTTCAGGCAACTGAATGAAAATAATGGGACGACTAGAGACTTCATGTTTGTTTGTGGTAATATTGGCTGCTCTCATGATCTTAGTGAAAAAACTTGTCTCTAAACAATTCCTTATATTTGGTATTTTATTAAACGCAAACTCTCCGGAGAGTCGTCTGCAGCCAATGCACTTTTTGGAAAAACTCTTCACAGTCATTAGCGTCCGAGAGGTTAAAACAAAATCTCTTATTGAGGTGTAGAAAAAACAAATGGATGAGTAGAAATTTGCTTGAATTTGGATTGAGATGAAAAGTGATGTAATCTTCGTATCATACAAAGCTCAAAACAGTAAGGCCTCCAACGCACTACTGACCAGCCACAATACGAGTCAAATTCTTTATTTGAGCCAAATTTCTTTCACTGGAGCATCTTTTGATGTCTGCAAAGAGCCAGTAGTCGCTGAGGGCCTGATCTGGAAAGTATGGTGGTTGAGGAAGCAATTCGAAGAGTAATTCATTCAATTCAACAATCTTTTTCATTGATTTGTAACACGGGGCATTGTCTTGGTGAAAGAGTCCTTGTTTCTTTTACATGTGTGGCTATTTTTTCTTGATTTCTACACTCAATCGATCCAATAATGCCATTTAATATTCACTATTGATAGTTTTACATTTCTCAACATAGTCGATGAATAAAATAAAATGCGCATCCCAAAATACGGATGCCATAACCTTGCTAGCTGACTTTTGAGGTTTTGGTTGCTTTAGACGACTTTCACCGGCTGCTGTCCACACAGTTGACGATCTTTTTGATTCAGGTGTGTAGTACTGGATCCATGTTTAATCCAATGACACATAACCGATGAAGAAATCCTTTTTATCTCGCCTGAACAGCTTCAAACGGTGCTCTGAATCATCAACGCGTTGTTGTTATCGGTCTGGTGTGAGAAAGCGCGGCACCCACTTCGAAAGAAACTTACGCATGCTCAAATTTTAGTGTAACATTGTAACACACTACTTTTTGATATCCTTAAGGTGTTGATATCCTTTGCGTAAGGATATCAAAGGATTTGATATCCTTTTGATATCCTTACGCAATTCCAGTTTACGATCTTTCAAAGCTATTTTGTGGACTTTTTTTATGTTTTCAGGAAAACCTGCCGATTTTGAGCAACCAGAGCATTGCATTCAGCATCATCGGTGTTTGTACGACCGTGTTTAAATTTAGAGTCTCCATAACGCTTACCAAGCCACTGTTTGGCTTCAACAGTATTTTTCCCCATCAAAAAACAATGTTTAATCAATACATGAAATTCTTTTTTATCTATTGTATTAAAAATTACAAAACGGGTAAATAAAACCACTGTAACCTGTAAACTAATTGTTAGAATGTCATGACATTTTGATACATATCGTTTGAAGGTTGGGTTAAATGAGATATCTTATGGGTCTGTCAACAGTATTGCCATATATGTCTCAGGCGGGAGACTCATTGAGTGATGTGTTATGTTCGAGACAGTTATAAGTATTAAAATATGTTAATATGCCACTTGCCGTCTGATATACAAGAAACTCAGAGAACGGGTACTCGAATTGGGAATAATGCCGCTAAAAGAATTCATGAATTATTTGCTGAATATTTTGAAAATGAAGGAAAACTCGATGGCAAGACAAATATTAGCACGCCGCAACATTCAAACGGCACGGCACGGCTCGCTGTACATTCCAGTCAACCGGAGCAGTTAACGGCGGGTAGCAAGTTAGTGCGTTGGAATTATAGTTTTATATAAAAATAGACATGCGGCCCGCCGCAACGGAATAGCGCACCGTATATCCAATGGCCGGTAGTGCCTTGAAGGCCTAAAAAGTAGATAAAAAGTTCTGATACAAACAAAATTAAAAATGAAGTAACTTACTACACATGGAGTGCACACTTCGCCACATTTCTTTGCACATTTACTGTGACTGCATCTCATGGCACAGTTTTTATTACAAGGCGGGCAAGCTTCGTTGCAAGGAACTTCACATCTGGAAATAGAAAAAGTAAACTTTAGGATTTCAGCTATAGAAGGATGATATTATTTAGCACTTCAAATACTCACAAATGACTGCATATCAGCGTTCTTCCACACTTTGCCGCACATAGTATGTGAACACGTTTTTGGTAACACGAGCTGCAGTCACCAGAGCAATTGTGACCGCAAGCCAATTCGACATTGCATTTTTCTTTGCAATAAGACAGAATTTCTTCATCAGAAGGCCGTTCGGCTAGAAATTAATTTATCGTCAGTTAATACATTTTCCGGTGGTGTATCGAAAATAAAGACTTACAGACATTAGCCCTGTAGCATGGTATAAGGAATTTATGACCACAGGGTGAAAAGAAGTTGTGCTGCATTAGTTCTATACAATTAGGCAGCGGATACCGCGCATCTCCGTCGCGTCCACAGATCATTTTACCCATATGACCACACGGGAAAACTTTATCGATCTAAAAAAAAATTGGTAATTTTATAATATGCATGTATGTTCATTTATGTTGACTAATAGAGTTGGTTCTCACTTTGTCCGACTGATACTTTTATTGCGAATTATAATTATTTTTGCCAGATATGAGAACAATCTAGCAAGAAAATAATTACTCACTTACCTCAATAGTGCAGCCTCCGCATGTCTCGGAGCATCTATTCTTACAATGATGGCCGCATTTGGGAATAACCCTTTTACAGAGTTTCTTGCAAGGTACATCGTCAATGTTTACATGACAGGGCACTGACTCTTTATGAGTGCAACCGTTCCGTTTTTTCATCACCTTAAAATATAAGAAAATATTCTCGTATTTTAAAATAAAATCATTACTTTGTGAAAATTGCAAATGACTACCAGTGCTATCTATGTATACCTACCTACTAACGACTTTGCTACCTACACTAAGATTTTGTAAATAGGATGTGTATAAAAAACTATTTAATATGTACGTACCTTTACTATACAAGTTGGGCATTCGTCGAAACATTTCTCTTTACATTTGTGCTCCATGGAGCAACCTTGCATGTTACGCTGACAATCCTTGTAACAGGTATACTGAAAATCAAAAGATGTTATAAGACAATTCAATTAATAGACATATTACTTTTACAAACTCACTGTCAAATGATCTGGGTCCTTATTTTTATGGCAATTCAGAACACAAGTATGTCCGCACGGTAGTCGATCTTCGCAAGGATACGTACATCCTACAGTATCAGTCGCTTGATAGCATTCTTTGGTAACCTAAACGTAAAACGCAATAAATTAATTGTTTGTCAGGTGGCAGTCAGTCACTCCATTGACTTTTCCGTTGTGGCGAATTGCAACTAAAAATAGATAAATAAAAACTCATATCTAGGACATCATGCTGAAAGGTCTTGTAACTATAAAAAGTCATAAGAATTTTGAGATAACTTTTTTATTGTTCTCCAATTTTCAACATACTGAAAATTATTGTTCTTTGTAAAAAAAACTAATCTAGAATTAATTTTATACAAATTATACTAATTCCAGTGTCCTAATTGAATAAATAATGGCTTGGAAGAAAATATACATGATAGGTTGTGCAATTTCGCTAAAAGTTTCTCAATATTGAAAAAAGTAAAGCTCATTTATTGATAGGAAAAAGGTGTTATTATTTCTGCATATTTCATTGGGATAAATTAATCTTTTAATAAATAGGTTTTACACATATCCTGCAAAAATTAAAAAGATATTTTTTTTTGCTGAAACAGTATGTTAAAATTGTGAAACAATTTAGAAACGCAGGCATATCATAAAAGTGAACTCAGAAGTTTACAAAATTCATATAAAAATGAAGCTTAGTTATCGCTCTTCAAAGAATAATATACATATTTCAGCTCAATGGTGTTTTATTACAAACTTTTATTTAATATGCCTAGTATGGGTCAAATATTGCAACTGAACTTAAAACAGTTATACCAAAAACGATTGAGCTAAAATTTTGCATACACATTTAGTTTGGATGACAATGCATGGTTAGCTAAGTGAAGTCATTCTAAATCTAATATGGCAGACTCCCAAAGATGGCGAACCAGTTATTTTTTATGCACCCCCATGACATTGGGTACCCGAGGGCTGAGGGCTTACAGGGCGCGTCTCCAGGTGGCGGATAGGAGAACATCCAAAGGGTGGAAGGCCGGTCCGGACGTAATAACCCACATGCCGGAAAGAGCCCTTTCGGGTAGTGGTGGTCATAATACACCGGGAGTTAAACCCAGCTGGATCGTGGAAGGCCCCGCTGCGGACCAACTCTCCAAGCTAAGGTGTAAGCTACCATGCCGATAGCTACATGGCGCAGTGGTGCTGTGTCTTATACAGTGCCTCCCGGATACTGGGCGTCTTCCGGGTAGTATATAGCCAAGCCCCAGTCAATCCGCAGCTCTGACTGTGTGATATCGCACTACCGCGGAACTCGTGGGACTAAATATGGATACCAATGAAATTTAAAAAAACCTTTTTCTTTCAGGGGTGGCTTTCTCAGGCAGAGAACAACTGGAGGAATCCAACGCGGGGGCGGGCTCATCAGAGGGTCCACCCAAAACCCGTATCAGAGGCGCCGCTACAATGAAATGAAAAAGGAGGGGCTAACTGCCAATGCCCAAGAAGCCTCCAGTGCTAGCTCTAAGCCGGAAGATGGGATCGCAGGGGTCTTGAAATGCTCCAGACAGGCGCCAAACACCCCAATCCCCTCCATCCGGAAGCTAGACAAAAGACCCAAAGTCTCTGACCAAGGATCTTATGCCCAGGTTACCAAAGGACTTATCAGCCTAGCCCTTATAATAAAGGAGTGGTAGTCCACGTGGAAGTCCCCGATTTCTCTGCCGAGGAAGTGCTTAAATTCCTCAGCAAGCAAAACCCAGAGTTGAAGACCGGTGAGTGGGTCGTCTCCAGGGGGAGTTCGAAGAAGGAAGATACGAGCATCCACTTTGCCTGCCTGGTGGGCGACTCCTCATTGGCTGCTCTTAGAGCCTGCAACTTCCGACCCTTCTGCGGGCTGGTACGAGCAACCATAAGGCTGCTCCATGACAAGCACAAGAAGGAGTCGGACGCAGCGAAGAGAACGGGGGGAGGGACTCTAAAATGAACCTCCCAAATGTTCCCATAATTCAAATTAACTTACATCACAGCAAAAGCGCCTCGGCGATATTAACCAGGAGCATGGCTGTTGCGCAGACAATTATAGCATTAATCCAAGAGCCTTGGCTCATAAGAAATGATATGAATGGATTAGGTGGTTGCGGGACCATTCATAAAGCACACCCATCTCAGAAACCTAGGACCTGCGTGATCACAAAAGGTGTCACAGCCACTTTTTTGCCGCAGTTCAGCTGCGACGATCTGACAGTCGTATTAACGAAAATCAACCTGGCAGGAGACAAGACGATGGATCTACTCATTGGGTCAGCATACATGCCCTATGACTCCATTGACTCGTCACCACAAAAAGAAATGAAAAATCTGGTGACTTACGCAAAAGAACGCAGGCTGCAACTCCTTTTGGGCTGTGATGCAAACTCCCACCACGTGTGTTGGGGAAGCTCTAATATAAACCCAAGGGGGGTAAGCCTGCACGACTTTATCTTGAGCACCGAACTTACCATCCTCAATAGAGGAAGAGAACCTACCTTTATATACTCCAGAAGACAGGAGGTCTTAGATATCACGTTCTTCACAAAGGAAGTGGCCAAGCTGATCAGAGACTGGAGTCAGGCGCACCATCAGGCTCGGACCATAGGCAAACCTGCCTATCGCTTCGGCACTCCTCAAAAACTCAGTGGGCACGCAACCCAAGAAATACTAACTGGGAAGGATTCAATGCGGACCTGGCCACCTTGCTCGCCAAGATCCCGAATAGATTCCACACCAAAGAACCACTCGAACTGGCAGCGCAATTACTGTCAAATGCTGGCATAGATGCCTACGAGCAGAACTGCCTGTTGAAACCGAAAAATCTGTCTAAAAAGCACCATGGTGGAACTCAGAGCTGACTAAGCTCAAGTTAAGGCTAAGAAGGTGTTTCAATGGGGCAAGGAACACCAAAACTAGCTCGCAACACCTTTGGGAGGATTATAAAAACACCCGAAATTAATACAGTAAAGCCATCGTCAAAGCCAAACGGAACAGCTGGAAGGACTTCTGTGAAAGCATGGAAACGGCTGCTGAAGCCTCCAGGCTCAGCAAGATCCTCAGTTCTGACAACCGCCCCCAACTGGGATACCTTAAACGATCAGATGGTGGCTACACAAGCGACACCAAGGAAACCTTGAAGCTTCTGATGGAAACATACTTTCCGGGCTTCCAGGAACCCTTCCAACTAACTACTGTGGGGGAGAACTCCGAGAGGCTCTACAAGCCCAGGGAGTGGGCCCTTGCAGCGAATATAGTATATCCTAGGGCAG
>JAOPUG010000042.1:4421552-4438966 GCA_027564375.1 Micropterix facetella | reverse complement strand
GAAGATTGAAGAGTAAAAAGGTATATATTTTTTTACTATGAAAAGCGTAAGAAAACACAAAAGGTATGTCGGGCTTGCCCCATTCAGTAACTCTAGGCACGCCACTGACTGCAGCCCATATTGACCAAACCAAGATGTCCAGCAAAAAACATGTCCTGAGGGTGTTTTTCATACATGGGGGACGGATCTTTAGTACCAATCGAAGGTATGATGAACAGTCAAAAATACAAATTGTTGTTGGAACAGTATTTGAACCAAGAACTTAAATGAGGCCAACCGCAAGGAGGACCAATTCTTCAACAAGATTCTGCTCTCTGCCACAAGTCGAAGGAAATAATGAGATGTTTCCAGGATAAGGGGGATAAATATACTAGACTGGTGGCAATTCACCAGATTAAAACCCTATAGAGAACTTATGGGGCATTTGCAAGGCTAGACTATGCAAAATGGACTACACTATAAAAACAAAGCTCTTTCGGATTTGGTACCGGGATGAGAGGATCTCTGAAAACTGCCAGAAACTAATTGAGTCCATTCCAAAACGAGTAAAAGCAGTTATAATTAATTTAATGTTAATTGTGGATCTCACCAAACTATTCATTTACAAGCAATAAACGGTTTTACAATAAAAATTGCCTATGATTCCATTAATTTGCACAATACTGTACTGAGTGATCTACAATAGATTGCCCCGCAGCATATATTAATCCTATCTATGATTTTACTGCAAAAATTATTATTTTACTTTATCATATTTTTTAGTGTTGACCAACTAGATGAGGATAAGCTGAGATTGGTAACGGGAGCGTTGAACCGTGTTGCCAACCGCAGCAAGGTGCCAAATAATACAGTCATGTATGATCCAACATCGAAAACTAAAATAATATATCGGTACGTAAGACAAATTTAAATTAATATTCAGGAGCTGGATGGTTCTGTAGCCTCTACTAGAAACATCGAAAGCACAATAATGAATGCAAAATACAGAATGGTGATGATGATGATGAGCGGTGGGATCAGTCTCCTCACCTTAGCTCCACACTTAGTCCTTCGTTAAGGACCATTGTAGCTTACCCTGATGTAGATCAGGACTCTCAACCTACAGTTCCCGCAATCAGTTTCAGAATCCACAAATCCTGGAAGCTGCACACATCGACCATAGTCACCTCACATATACCTATTACTTTCTCTCCAATTGTCAATGCCAGAGACATCCACACTACAGGCTCCGCTAATTCTTCTGCTCTACAGGTCCTGCATGTGGGCTCATCCATGTATTGAGCCGGCAGTGGCCCGCTATCAGTCTCGTTTCCTGGAAAGTATCAAACAGTATCTCATCATCATTTGCGCTTTCTTCATTGTGAGTCTTGGCTTCATCAATAATATTCTTCCATTCCACCCTATTTCACTGGGCGTTGGTTTTCCAGTTGTTGACTCAGTTGTTCACGCATTTAAGTCTTTAACCACAGAGTCAAGCTATCACTGTTGGTCGTCCGACTCTACGATGCCCTTCAGGTTTCTATAAATAAATATATTTCAATGGTTGTTAATTTGTCCATCCTTTCCACATGCCCTAACCACCTGAGCCTTCTGATTTTCAGACATATCACAATATGCACGTCATTATATATTGTCCACGTGCCATCCTCCTGCATGACACCAAAGAGCATATGAGGTATTTTGCATTCAAAGACAACTAGTACATTTTTATCCGCTTTGGCGAGAGCTCATGTTTCTGAAGTTTAAGTTTAGACTGGTCTGATGAGTGTCTTATAGAGGGCTGACTTTGTCCTCCGTGATAGCAGACAGGATTTCATTTGAGACTGGAGTCCTAAGTAACACTTGCTGCGATTAAAACGTACTCACACTTCTTCATTGATGTTGTCTGGCTGGTAATAATGAGCTGAGTAATGTGAATTTCTCTGATTCAGAGTTTTAAGGACCAACAGTAAAGGTTGAGCTGGGTTCACTCTTTCGACATGGGCACCCATCTATTTGGTTTTCTCCTGATTTATTTTCAAGCCCTCAAGGAGGCCTTTTTAGATTTGTCCAATTCTAAAGAGGCTTCCTTGAGAGCTTGTGGGAGAGTGTGCAATGATATCAATATCATGATTGTATTGTATGCCAGTAGTTCAGTACTGACTTACTCAAGATTGTGCTGGCTTATTGAGATCAAAAAGTATCCAGTTAGTCTGGGAGTAGGTTCCATAATATCGAGCCTTCTTCACCTCTGGTTGTGTCTCGCAGTACTGTTCTTATGTATTCCTCTGCCGAATGGTATTAACGACTCCGGCCCAATCGGCTAATTAACCGAGTCTATCCGCTTCTTTATTACCACAGACTTCACTATATCCTATCTCCCCTGTAAGGATCATTCTGTTATCCTGTGAAATATTTTTGAGGGCTACAAGGCATTCACCTACTAGTTTGAATGTCTGACCATAGCTCTTTAATGCTGGAACACTGATCTGCTATCTATGAACATGTGTACGACTTTACCTTTAAGGATAGTCTTTTTAGGCCCGTTTCAGAGTTTGCCGGTTGACTGGTTGTGAGCCGTCGCCATCTATTTCAGAGTTCAGCATGTTACTAGCCGGTCCCAAACCATACACCGTCATAATGGCAAGAGCAAGGCAGTAAATCCAATTATTGTTGAATGATTCCGCTTGGGGGTATTTTCTTATGATAATTACATTATTTAATCTATACAAAGCTTTGGTGAACTGCATATAATAGATTATAGGCAGTATTATAAGCAGGATGCAAGAGAGCCTATTTTTCCAAAAAGAATGATTAAAAGATTCACTCTCAACCACAATTTCCTGGAATACTATTCGTCGATTTGGTGCCCACACAGCCATACATTCCTCATCACTGGATGTGATACATAGTAGGTTCCTGAGGTACTTGTACATGCGAAAGTATGGATACTCCTCTGCTGTACCCAAACATATCCCTCCTTTTTGTGATGAATGCGATTGAGACACTTTTCGTAATGAATGTATCATAATTGATCAGATTCCTCCGACCTCCCGTCTGGTCACGGGTTTAATGTCGCTTGTGCGGTCCTCTAAAGTAAGCGGCAATTCCTCACTGGAATTATCGCGGATACGAGGCGTCCTTTGCTCGGCACCTCACCTGAGATCTGAGGGCACATATCGTTTATAAGGGTAGATAGCTTGAGGTACCTAGCTAACCCCTGCTGTTTTAGGTCGCATTACGCTTCCAAACCACCCCGGCATTCGTCAGTTGGAAAGGCCGGTAAACCGACCAATACATCAACTGTCCAGGGCCGCCTGAGGTTTTACTCTAGGTCCGACTGCAAAGCAGGTTTTCCCGGATTAGTCCCTCTTCGGGAAGCTGCCGGATAAGAGTTGAGCCGTGAGTCGGGCCGACCGGCTAACAAAATAGTCATATGGCCTGAGCTGCACATGCCCCATTAGGCTCCAAAGATACAGAAGGCCCCTCTTTAGGAAGGTTGTTAAGCAAAGGCCGGCATGCTGACCAGTTCTCAGATATCCAGGGACGACCGAGGTGTTCCCCCAGATCAACCGCGGGTACAGCAGGTTCACCGGTTTAGTCCCTTTTCAGGGAGGCTGCTGGATGAGAGCTGAGACGAGAATCGGGTCGACCATGATTACAAGAGTTGGCCATTATGACCCGAGCTGCACTACCCCATTAGACCCCAGCGTGCATGGTCTGCTCAGTGGGAAAGTTGATAATCCAATAATTTTACTGGTCGTTGAACTGTACGTACACAGCTTTAGCCCCCGTAGCCCCCGCTTTAGGCCCGTAACCACCTTGTGAACTTACCATACTGACACGGACAAGTACGGTCCGATTGGGAGGATGATGCAGCTAGTAAATGCATTAATGATTGTGGTGGACATGTTTGGATGGTTGATAGGCCACCTAAAACATAGCCGGCGATTTATCCAAGATGACATCACATGTGAGCGGGTCGACAATATGGCGGAATATGAAAATGGCCGCAGGATGCTACTCTGAAAGCACCAAGTACCGTCAAACAAACTGACACACGACTTACAACCAGCCAACCTGCGAACTTTAAAATGGGCCTTAATCTCACCTGCAGTCATAATTATACTTTGGGTGTTTCACTCAATTTTAGTCTCAGGTATTGCGAGTATACACCTGCTGCTTTCGCCTAATACAGGATTCTGCTATTTGGTAATGAATGCAGAATCGAGGTCCCCGAAGACTATTGTTCCATATTTTCCGCTGATTTATAAGTGTAATTTCACTTCTATAATTTTAATATTTTTCTATCTTATATCAATACTATTTCTCCCCAGTGTGGTTTATCCGGAAGATCTCAACTTATGCTCTAATAGTAGCACTACAGGACAGAACACTAAACCAGCTACCAAACGTGCACCATCACAGCAAACCAAGGAAGTCGCTGCTCCTACAACACCAGTAAGATTTTTTGGTTTTTCCTTCCATTCTTTATAAGCATTGTGGTGCTACAATGAATCTATACCTGGCCAATAGACCAAGAGTGGGAAACTTTTGAAAGATAAGTTTTTCATATGCAGGCTATTATTGAGCTTATTGGGATCCATAAACAGTAAGTCAATATTTAAAAAAAAAATACATCAGGATCTTTGTAAATTATACAATACAGCGGCGAACAGCAATGATGACAGTCCAGAGTGTCGATAACACCAGTGAACTGTGATGATGATGGGGAATGGCGATGACAACAGCGATGAGCAGAAATGATCACAAAGGAGAATGGTGCTGACGACAGAGTAATCTATGCTGGCGTAATCTATGTCCTATATAAACTATTTACTATGCTGCGCAAATATCGGTGTCCTCTAAACAGCTGCGGTCTACTTAAAAATGCTTGACGCATTGGCCAACCCTGACACATTGGTCCCCTGGCCAACTTAGTCTTTTACAATTATAGACTAGTTGTACCTTCTCCAGCTCCACAACAATAAAATATTCATACTCGAATACAGAAATTATGGTTATATAATCAAATGGAATGCTTAGGTTTTTTCTCATCAGTTTTGATGAAGCAATAGATAGCACTTTTCTTACAATAGTTGATATTTTGGTCAATTGAAAATTTCATTCTTCCAAACCGATAAATCTCAGTCTCTGTGGAAACTTAATTATGTAATCAATCCATATTTAATACAGAAATTGTGTCACTTATTCGATCTAGGATTTCGTCATTATCAATACAATATCAACATTTCTTTGAATTACAGAAAATCATGTCTATAACGAGGAGCGGTAGAGTTGTCAAACTGCCTCGACACATAGACGACGATTTGTACGAGCCGTTATCTCCCCAGTCCATGTTGAAAACTACTTCGCAACTGCCAAAGGAATCTGCGACTCAAACGAAAAGTACACCACAGAGGGCTAAGCGAAAATGCGGACTATCACGGCATGAATGTCCGACATGTTTAAAGGTTTGTTAATCATTTATTTTATTAAAGTTTGAACCGATTTTGATGCCAATAGCTTGTTTCCTCGTCTGGTATATAATAAACCATGATTATATTTTAAATTGACTTCATAGTTTTACAATTATCCTCCTAAATTGAAAACCAAAAATCTGAAGCTATATTGATGAATTGTGTAAATAAAGCTATCGATGGGTACATCTTTCATAATCATTTATTCAGCGATACCACCAATATTACAACTTCAACAACTAAAATAAAATGCTTCACTTTCCCTTCCATGATTATTGGTCAGCTCACAGGAACTAATAGTGTAATCATTTGTTAGGTTAGATAATCAAAGGGAACATTATACGATCCTGAACCTTGCTTTAGCATACCAAAAATCCTGGCAAACCTAATGCTTAAGAAACTATGTTTAGAACAATACTTCAACCACTGGAATAACACGCCAGGCTTGTATCATTCAAAAGCGCTAATCAAAGCTTGTAACTGTAAGACGGCCCATGAGGCTTTAGCGCTAAATAGGAACAATCCACGCATACTGGTGAGGGCGCTCACGGGGCATTGCGGCCTGAAATGACATGTTTAACCTCAAGCTCTGGGACACTAGAGTGTGCAGGTTCTGCCAAGATGCAGAGGAAACTCCGATGCACCTCGTGTGCGAATGAGGTCCACTGATGCGTAAAAGAAACACCCACTTGGGAGGCTACTACCTGCAAGCCGAAGAGGTAAAACAATCCACCACCAAAAGTGTACTGCGGTTCTTAAATGACGCAAAGCTTAGCACGGAACTATAGTAGGTGGCGATCACAATAAGCCAGGAATGGTCGCAGTGGTACAAGATTGAATAAACCTGGTAAAAGCTCCATAACAAAAATAAAAATACAGGTTAGATTAGACCACGCAAAGGTATTCTTCACTCCCAAAGTATCAGAACATCTGCTCCTTGAAGGGTGGGGATATTTGACTTAGGACCGGCAATTAAAAAGGACCGGCAATTAAAATCCTGAAGTCAAGTCTGGCATTATGGATGGGTAAGAATCAGGGTGAGGAGAGTAGAATAATTACATTTTTTCAGTGGCTTTTTATTGCATTGTAGTCGTCTTCCGGTTCACTCTCTTCCAGTTCATAGTTACATACATTCTTCTCGTAAAGTTTATTCTTGTATTTTGCATGTTCTTGTTACTAAATTGTTGTATTGTAATATACCATATTATCTTATTTCAATGAGTTATTTCATGTATGGATTGGTCCTCCAACCTTTCATTCGCAGATGACTTTAAAGTTCAGAAAAACTATAGACTCTGCATGTAGTTTCCATTCCTACACTCAACAATAAACGAGGGGTAAAAATTATACACCAAAGATTTGTCAAAGTGTGACCAATAAACGTTTCCCGCTACCTGCATTGTTACATGCATTGTTACACTGCCTATATAACCGTTGAGGCAAACAGATGTAGAGCCGATACGACAAATAACAAAACGATACAAAACTGTCCGCGTAATATATTAATTTATGAACTGAATAAATAGGAGGTTCCAGTATTATTTTAAAACCAAAAAAAAAGCATTCGAAATGGCATTTAAACTGCAAAAATCCAATGCAATATCCCAATTTGGAAGGAAACTACAAATGAAAAAGTAAAGTTTGCTTAGCCACGTATACTATCAAATAAGACTTGCCATGCCCAAAATATGACTTACTTGCCTATGATTTCGAGACGGTTTATACCTTCATTAAAATTCTTTCATTGGTCACAATTTTACAATTCTGTTATAACTCGGCTATGCCGGTTATAACAGTAAAACCCAACAGTATTGGGTTTTAACCCGGTTATAAGTCCATTTTTATTGGTAGAGCTGTTAGTGTACTAATATGACAATAAAAAGAAATTTTTGCTCGGTGGATTGCTTTTATTTTCATACAGTTTCCTAAACTTTTGTCTATTGCTGGATGGGTTGTACCTGTCGCCACTGTCAATTTAGAAGCTGTTTTTCATCAGTTTTTGCAGCCTAATTTACGAGAAACATTAGTAACTGTTATTATTTTATATTTAATCTATTTTCCATTGACTTTTTGGAGAAATTTGGCTGGATTCTTGTAAAATGCGAAAATCACTGCGGCGCCGGCAGCCATGGAACTATATTTCGGAACACAGGAGTATTTTATTAAATACGCCGCCTGCGCCGTGCAGTTTAGTATATTTATAACCGCGGCTGGGAGATTAATGCCACTAAGATAATTTCCTTCCTACTCTTCAGTCAAGTCCCCGATTGTAGGTCAGTTCACAGACACTAGTTTACTCATTCACAATATTTACAGATATTCCGAGGATACAAGCGAATAGGCCAGCATTACGCAGAGTTCCCGGATCACAAGGTCACGAAATCAAATCCAAGTGACGCCACAGCAAATTCTGTAATGGCAATCGCTGCTCTGCCAACCATTTCTCTAAACGAAACACCGCTGCCTACATTGAATGGCGGAACTATTGTACCTGAACCAAAAATTGCCAGTAAAATGAACGGAAACAATTTGTTCGAATGCCTGACTAGCATGCTGGACTCGACGGAGGAGGCTATGCAAGCTTCTACGTTTGCTGAAGAGCTGGAGTCGTTTGTACTGAAGCTGCGAGGACTTATGCCTTGTATTTTGAAGCCGAAGGACACTTCAAAGGGGCAATGCAATATCAGTGAGATCGTCGGAAGGTGAGTGTCCTATCGTTATAACTTTTAAAGAATAATTTTATTCGAGCAACAAAGTAGGTGATTGACAACTGCTACGGGCGAACCCGGCCACCTGGAGCGTTTCCATGATCTTGTTGCTGATATGAAACACAGAGACTTGAGGACAAAGATAATCTATGTACCAAGCTCCACCTAAGCCTGTGAGAAACTTACGCCTTACCGCGATGCACGGGAAATTTTCAAGCCCAGTGGCGTCCATCCATCCCAGATGCGGTCAAATTTCTCCGACGTCCCGTCGAATGTCGCGGATACGAGACGCCCTTTATTTGGCTTGCCACCCAAGTAAATGCACTTCTAACAATACATTACGTTTTAACGCAGTTCTAAGGCCTTAAAATGGTAAGAATCCCCATAGAATGCACAACAGGACGAATTGTGAGATTACCTATCATCTGTTAATAGATATGTCAAGATCAATTATTATTTCGACGAAGTATAGCCAGATTTTATCTCAAGCATCGACCCAAAGACACTCTGGTCGCCCTTCGTCATCAAATATAGAGGGTTTACAACTAGATGGTGCCGACCATGTTTCTGAAAAGCTGCTAAAGCTTGTCCGTTGTGTCATTTGACATAACAGAAGCCGTTGGGGTTGCAAAAAATGCAAGAAAACACTTTGCATTGAAAAACCTTGTTTCACAAATTTTCACTCTTAAGTGACCATTGTGCCAATTTGGGTACACCCCTGTAATATCCTGAAATTACATTTTTTAGACTTTTTTTCTTATTTCGTTGCTTCTTTGTATTGCTAATTATGAATAAATATAGAAATTTCGAAATTTATCCTGGTCGTTTTTGTTTGGCCTCAAATGGGTTAATGAGATGCTTGTGTACAGTCCATCTCTAAATTTACCTTTGAAAGAAAATAGGGTTGACGTGAGAGATGAGAATTTAGAAATTATAATAATAAATTAAAGTAAATATTTAGTTATTCGCAACTGGAAAATCCAAGAGAACCGCTGGATGTGGACGAATCATAAAGGTAATCTTTTGAAAATCGTGTGTACTCGATATATGTAATGCAGATGTGTCGTTTTCCCGCAGGTATATCTTACAGTACAGTGCAGTGCTAACGTATTGAAACCGCTTGTCTTTGGAGAACTGTCTGATATTGTGATATAGCTCTCTGCAAAAGGGAGTAAGGTGTCCGTTGACGAACACTTGTTTGGCTGGGCCGGGGATCCCCAAGATTGCGCTGATTTGTAGGTGTAGCGCAATCTCCGCACATAAAACTTTAGCGCTATGTTACATGATCTCATAAGACTTTTCAGTTATAATTATTAAAAGATACTATTGTTATGTTGATTTACTAAAGAAGTTAGATTTTTATGCGAAAAGTAATAAAACTACCGAAACTTGTATTTTTTCATAGAAAATTTAGATACTTACATAGTTATTTTAATAATAAATAAAAATATTTGTACTTAAAGCAGATTTTTTTATTACCTTTTTGAATGGATCCTATTATAATTATATATGTATCAAAAATGCTAATTACACAATTATATTTAAAAAAAAATAACATCAAAGTTTTGGGTATCTCATACCCACCTCGTAGCTTGTGTAACAATTTCTCACCTCATTCACGCCGGGTTAAATGTAGAATCAGATTTGGTCGTTGTCCGAAGCTAGGATTGCATTCTGCACATAAATAATTATTCAATTTCTCATGAACGACAGCTAAATATCTTTTCAAGCCCCGTTCCGAGGAAAATGATCGAGCATATTCCACATACGGGTTGTCATCAATTTCCTGTAAATTGCGTTTACATGTCTGTTCAAATACCGTCGCATTATAAAAGCACTATTGCATTCTCCACGTGAGTATTTTTTCAACTACCTGTGAACCGTGTCTATGTACATGTCTTCTCAAATTTCCTTGTTGATTACAAGCACGATCGCATTCACCACATGCGTATTTCTTTAATTCCCTATGAACTGCGTCTAAATGTTTCTTTAAAATTTAGTTTTTGCTGTACAAGCACGATTGCATCCCCAAATTAGTATTTTATCAGTTTCATGTGGACTGTGTCTTTATGTTTATTTCCTGTGAACTGCGTTTAGATGCCTTTTTATTGTCCTTTCCGCTGTAAAGGCACGATCGCATTCCCCTCTGAGTATTTATTCAGTTTCCTGTGGACTGTGTCTTTATGTTTTTTTAAGTTAGTTTTCACTGAAAAAGCACGATTGCATTCGCCACATATGTATTTCTTCAATTTCCTGTGGACTGTGTCTACATGTATTTTTAGACTATATTTCATTGTGAAAGCACGATCACATTCTTCACATGAGTATTTTTTACATTTCCTGGCCCCATGGCCACTCGACTGATACAACATATAAAAGCTGTTAAAAACGTTCAGCGAGAAAAATCGGCGATATGCGAACACATATTGGATAGCAATACCAATCACTGAGTACAGTTTCATAATCCCATCGTACGATCCAAAGAACAATTTTACTTTCCCTGCATGACCCGGGAAGCCATTGAAATAAGAAGAGCCCCGAACTTCAATAGAAACGACATTATAAAACTCTCTACTACGCGGAACCCTCTTCTTAAAATGTTCTCAATGCCCATCGCCGAGCGCAAAAACGTAACACGAGATACAGAGAGTGGTGTGTGCTCAACATATTTTCACAATTCGCGCGCACCAACCCCCCCCCCCCCCTCCACCGTTACAATCTGCGCAGTTATAGCAGCAGTTTGCCGCTTACCTGCAGAACAACGGTTGACAATTGACGGCACTTCAGTCTACCCTGGACAACGGCGGTAGCCCTGTGTTTGCGGCTAATGATGTGCATTTAGCTGCACATATATTTATCCAAACAATAACGAAGGTTATAAACAATCCAACTATTCAAATATACCACTTCACAGGAAACGGAAAATAAAACCCTTTATCACAGATGGTCTCTTACGGTGTCTGCGCAATAGGGACAAATTACATCTATCCATAAGATATCACCCACATAACCCAAACCTTAAAGAAAAATACCAAAAATATAAGAATATATGCAATAATATTATAAAATCTACCAAAGTAAGGTCATACAAACATAAACTTGAGACGCTAAAGGAGATTATAAACTAACCTGAGCAGTAGATAATATAAGAGGCGGCCCGTCTAAATGCAAAAAAATGTAATCAAATAAATAATGGATCAATAACCAAAGATCAGCCAAAGTTAATGGCGGATTTTATTAATATCCATTTTTCTAAAGCTGGATTTGAACTCGCAAAAAATAAAATCAGATTTGCCGAAAGAGAGTTGGAAATAAGGCCACATCAACCGATTATGATTAACTGCAACTAGAGACAAGGAAGTCAGATCTATAATTAAATCCTTAAAAATAAATCATCTCTAGGTTTAGATGGAGTTGGTACTCATATCTATAAATTAGCGATGAATTATGTACGTGTGATCCATACGCCATATAATTAATCTCAGCTATGAACAAGGAGCTTTTCCAAATAATCAAAAGTGTGCAAATGTAATACCAATTCACAAAGGCTTTTGTCATTCAGATATCCAGAATTATAGACCGATTTCTTTGCTTAACACACTTTCTAAAATTATTGAAAAGATTACAAAGAAGAGGTTATTTTTTTTATATTCCAAAGAGTTCTTCATTAAAAACCAGTTTGGGTTTCGTGAGGGACTAGGTATGTCGCGTGCTATTTCCCAACTCACCGAGACTGTGGCACACTGTATAAATAAGGGTGATACATGTCTTGCAGTTTTTTTAAGATCTCGCTAAAGCATTCGACTAAGTCCCTCATAATGGCCTGCAAGAGAGTAGCATAAAGGAGATAGATATTGAATGGTTTTATGGCTATACCACTGGAAGGTCAAACAGTGAATATTGAAAATATAAATAGTTGTACAAGGGTCATGAATTATGGTGTACCACAAGGTAGAATACTTAGGTCTATACTTTCCTAATTTATATAAATAACCTGTGAGATATACGGCCCAGTAAAACTATTAGGTACGCAGATGTTAGTGATTGTGTTTTTTGTGAAATTCCTGACAAAATGTTTTATAAAAGCAAAATAATGAAATTGAACCGGTAAAATATTGGCTAGACGAATCAGCTCTCACGCTCAATATATATAAAAAAACAAAATATATGACATTTTCTGCTACAACAACTGGGCAAGCCCCTAAAAAACTAGGTTTAGTAATTCACGACTGCGACAAAACAAATCATAGCTCATGCTCGAGCTCAATAAAATATTTCCGGGTTTTACTTGATAATAGTCTGCGACAGGCGCAGCATATCGATTATTTAGCCTATAAAATGTGGCAAATTGGATTTGTATTTAGGGATTTGCGAAATATACGATATAAAAACGCAATTAAAATGACATACTTACCATACACTTTACGTGACGCTATTATACTATACTACAACCTCTATTTGTAGGACAAAGAATTATTTTAAAAACTATTTGACGAAGACCGTTCAGATATCCATCAGAGATGCTCTTTCAAGGGTTTCAGGTGCTGGAAGTTCTTTGTCAAAATGATTCTGAGCTATGTAAGACAAAAAACAATCTATCGAGTAATCAATCTAAAGGCTCCTATCCGGCAGCCTACCCGAAGAGGGACGAAACCGGTGAACCCGCTGTACATAGCGGCTGATCTGGGGAACACCTCGGGTGACCTTGCACGTCTGAGCGCTGGTCGGCATGCCGGCCTTTGCTTAGCAACCTTACTGAAGAGGGGCCCTCTACTCTCGGATATATGCGATGATTGACTGGTCTGGTAATGTGGAATATGAAAATTTTTGGATGGCCTTAGAAACGATACGTTGACCACCCGATCTCAGGTGGCAAGCCGAGTAAAAGGCGCCTCGTATACGCGACATGTCCCAGTAAGGAATTTCCGCTCAATTAAGGTAGAAGACCGCGCCAGCGGCTTCGAACCTGTTGCCAGACGAGAGGTCGAAGACATCTGACCACATTTGGGAGTAATGGCGCGATGGATGCCAATCTGGGCTTGAAAATTCCCAGTGCCTCGCGGTAAGGAATAGGTTTCTTATGGGCTGAGGCGGAGCTTGGTTCATCTCGTGTTTCATCTATGGGTGATATAACGACAAGATCGTGGAAACGCTCCGAGGTGGCCGGGTTCGCCCGTAGAAGTTGACAATCACAACTGTGTCTGTTTCTATGCAATCTTCTATTTAACTACTAGAAAATTCACCATTACCACATACAATTCTGTCCAACTCTTCGTCAGCGTAGTAGAGTCTTGTTTTCTATGCCATTCTATTACAAATATATACCGTTTGTGCTCACACTTACTTCTAAATATCATCCTAAAATTTAACCGTATTGCTAACGTGCACACGCCTAAAAATTGCAATATAAACTGATGAATATAGAAAACCATTTGCCTATTTATCCTTTTTTAGATTAGAAAAGGGCGAGGTATGCATTCCCTTTTCTTGCATCGGCCGCGATTCGTGACTTTTTTACATCTACGAGGACTCGTCAAGCCGCTGCCGGTCACCAGAAGAATACACCGGAGAAGTTATTAAATAAATCGCCATTTAAATATTGAGTTAGCAGTAGTTAACACGAAAAACTTCAAACTCATTTGGACTTCAAATTAAGTTTTTGTCGGCAGTAAAAAATAATTTAATTCAGTCTTGCTTCGTGAACACTCCCGCTCCAACCAATGCAGATCGCATTGCTGTTTTGATGCTGCTTTTTGTGCAGCTGAAAATGATCCTCATGTTATAGAGGATTAACGCATGCAAAACGATAGAGCATTACGGAAAAAATCGTGTAATTTGTTCAACCTCTCGATTGGTCAAATAGATGGATCGAGTCACTCGCTCAGCCCACTCGCTCCGGCACCCGCAGCCTGATATTTGCAGTCGGATATGGGCTGTTTACGGCCCCTTTGACAGTATCAAGCAGCAGCGCCATTTCAGAGACGATACGCCGATTTTCGAGAGACATCATATGCAGGTGGTGCAGCGTATCTTCGCAAGTCTCGAAATCGATATGGTCACGACGAGCGATGATGTGTCTGTAGAATCATATCTGAATCCTCTCAAATTTTGCTGTGTGCTCCTCGTATTGCGGTGACCAAATGGGTGACGCAAAATCGACGATGATGCTGATGTGGAGGGTTAATAGAGGCTTGACCTCGAGAATTTATTGCGCATACGCAGCAAAAATAAAAGCATTTTGTGACTCTTCTCTGTCTCTTTGTACACGGTAGTCACCTAATATTTTCCCGTCAAGTTGAACTCCCAGGTCGCGAACGCGTCGTTTCTGGTATTATATCGATAACGGAATCTACATATATAATAATAACTGCTCTTGCGTGTATTTCACGTGAATATAATTTTATAATTTTTGGAGGCATTTATCTTTATAACTTTAGCGGTACAATGTCTGCAAGTATGTTGAGGTTCGATTGCTGTCTCCTGCGGTACGCGGTGCTCGTGCCCTGCACGTATACTTTCATATTGTCGGCTCTTCCTAGAGCTGGCGGTCCTCTCCGGTCGGCTGTCCGGGCTGGAGTGCAGGTTGTGGCCCGAATGGTCACAGCTAAACATGTTTTCGCTTCCATCGGCGGCGGCGCCGGGTGCCACTACACGATGTATGCGAAACCAGTCATAGCCCGTTGCGGTGTCTGGGCGTTATGGCGGGGAAGGCCAAAAGGTGGGCCGTTTAAGTAGTTTTGTTTGCCGGCGCACGTCGTTGTCTGCGCGGCCGGCGGGCCAGGGGTTTCACGCCATTTTTTCTCCCGACGCTCGACGGAGATTTACATAATTATTTTTTAGGACGTAGCCGTCCGCCGCAACACCCTCCTCTTCCTCTGCCTCGAGGAGGGCGGCCACCTTTGTGATAGGTCGTCGGCATGTCCTTCCGTTAGCCGTGCTTAAATCGACCACTCTGATGATGCCGTCGGTCCCTAGGTAGATGGCAGTGACGATAGCGCATGTCCATGTGCCGCGTGCTGCGTGAGAATCCGCGACGAACACCACGTCATTCACTGCGACGTCTCTGCGCCGCTCGTGCCATGCAGTTCTCTTGGCGAGAGTGGGTAGGTATTCCCTTACTCATCTCTGCCAGAACTGGTTAGCCAGTGCTTGACTTATCCGCCACTGTTTTCGCAGGTCCACTCGCTCTTCGGGTGGGCACAACGGCGGTGTGGGCCTCGATGGCCTGACGAGGAAATGGTTGGGCGTGAGGCCTCCCTCGTCGCGATGGTCGCTTGAGACGTGCGTTATCGGTCGACTATTGACGATGAACTCTACTTCTGCTAACGCTGTTAGCAGTGTCTCCTCACGCGGCAACTGCTCCTTGAGTATGGCGTAGAGGGCGGTCTTGACTGACCGAACCATCCTCTCTTAACTCCCCCCCCCATGTGGGGTGCTGATGATGGGATGAAGAGCCAGTCCACCCCTTTGGTGGATAGCTCGTCGGTCATCTTTTCTTTGTCCATGGCGCCCCAAGCTTCTCTAAGCTTTCGATCGGCGCTGTAGAAGTTGTGCCGTTGTTAGAGTACAGGGTCCTCGCGGCCATCCGGACGATCGCTTGAATGGTCAAATCTGCCGTTAAGGATGCCGCGTGCTCAATGTGGACGGCTCTCGTTGAGATGCATGTCATCAGGACACCATAGCGTTTCTCCCGCCGCCTGCCGATGCTGACATTTACGGGCCCAAAGTATTCAATGGCGCAGTTAGTAAACGGCCGCACGTGGCATGTCAACCGGGCGGCGGGTAGTCTGCCCATCTGTTGGGTGCCGTGCTGAACCTGTTTCAGCCGGAATGTTCGGCACTCTCTCGCCGCACGGCATCAATGGTACTAGCTACCCAATAGCCAGTGCCTTTGGCGCAGGTTGTGGCGTACGGTCTTGTGACCTTGGTGCGCTGCCTCCCTGTGGTAGAGCTGTATTATCAACCGCGATAGCTGGTGCTTGCTCCAAAGCACTGCTGGCTGCTTGACCGTTCGGGTCAGATCTTTGGCTGCACCTTTACGGTCGTCTAGCACGATGTGCCCCTTTGCGCTCAGGCGGGGCGAGAGGCTGTACAGCTGACTCCGTTTGTCGACGGTACCTCCCTCCTGCAATATGCTGATCTCCTGCGGGAACATCTCTTGTTGTGCCTGTTTTAGCAGTATATCTTAGGAAAACTCATTCATCGTGAAATTATTGAATTTTTATTACGTATTCAACAAATATTTTTTGAAATAAATACTTGAGAGAACAACATAAAATCAAAGTTTATATTCAGATTTGTAATTATACTAACTTCAGTGAATGACGGGCCTCGTAGCTCTCTCTCTCTCTCTCTCTCTCTCTCTCTCTCTCTCTCTCTCTCTCTCTCTCTCTCTCTCTCTCTCTCCTAGATATGAATGAGCCGGCTAGCTGTGACTTTATTGCGATCATAGCCAATTCAAAAAGCCGCTTTTGTGCCATGGTACTCCTCAAAGAGTTTTTCACTCTTGCAAGAACGCTGAATGACCGTTTTGCTTGTGCAACGGTTACAGGCAAAGTGCAGAAAATCTACAGGGTTACATTTATGCAGAGCATTGAGATGTGCAGGGAAGAAAGTAACTCAAACCCTAAATTAGCTGCGTGATCCTTTTTGCAATATTTCTTCTTTCAAATCTGTCCTATGTACATCTACGCTGTAGAAATATGCCATGTTTTCTACGATCTCTAATAGTGTAGAATCGTCCAGCATTGTGTAGTCCCATAAGAAACCAAATGTATCCATCATAACGTTTATGGCAGTATACCTTCTCGTAAAGTTTCCTAGAACTGTATCGAAGATAACATTGAAAATTGTTATTTTAAAACCGTTTTCTGGGTTCAGGTTTCTTTTGGATTTCCGTTTTTCTGTACCGTAAATTGTAATATTTAAATCTGGTGGTATTCCAAAATTTTCTGCTATGTTGTAGCTCTCTGCATAAATATTACCCCAGCTATTTCTCAGTGTATTTAATTCTTCGACAAGACTCTTAATATTCGTGCTTTCAATATCTATTGTGGCTTCCCCTGCTTGCAGCACATCGCTACGGATGTTTGTTGCAGCTCTCACTTTGTACCAAATTGAAGACATCAAAACACATTGAAAGGATTTCGAATATTTTTGAATGCCTTTTAATTCTCAGTACTTGCCTCCGGAGTCAAATTGAAGTTGAAAGTAAAGTCAAATACCCTCTGTAGTCCTGGCAAATGCC
>JAOPUG010000042.1:4039542-4051793 GCA_027564375.1 Micropterix facetella | reverse complement strand
TATTCTATGAAGCAAATCCATTTCAGTCTTTAAACGGCCTACATCGTCAAGGAGCCATTTTTTTACTTTTATTTTAATATATTATTAGAACGAATTAGGTAGTAACATAAATAGTAACATTAACACTTAATAATAGATAAACAAATTATTTACAAACATAAAATTAAAATACCAAGGTACATAGAAATTGGTATGTAACTTCTTCTCAATTACTTTCTAGAAACTCGTTTACTGGGTAAAATGAGTGACTGATAAAATATTTTCTTTATTTCGCTTTAAATATTATAAATGATTTTGAATCATTATTATTTGGATTGAGTTTGTTGAGGATAGTCGGCACAATTTTGTTAGTGCGTGGCTTACCGAACGTAAAGTTTTGCCGTGTCTTGTCGCGTAAAAATGGGCAGTGTGGCCTGTTGTGAAACAATCGACGTTTTAACAAATAACGTTTATACAAATCCCGCCACCTCCATAAATATATGGAAAGGTCAGGAATCTAAGGTTTTCAACAGATCTTTCGCGGGGATGTCTGGGGAGCACGTGACACACAACGGATTACCTTCTTTTGCAGAACAAATGGCCGCCAGGGATCTGCGGCACAAGCCAAGATATCCGTCTCATACACCAGGGAAATTAGAACGTATTCGAAGTAACAACGTCGAAGGTTATTCGAAGAGATCGTTGGCACAAGGCGCTATAAATCAAACATGCAGTTTGTTGTTTGTTGCACAGCCTGTCGATACGGACATTCGACCGTAGTGCGGAGCCAAGATTACATTTGAGGAAGTTAATGCTAGAAACTGAGTCTAGAAAACATGCTGCGAGCACTCAATGATAGCAAACAAAATTGGTCTTCAATAATTATTAGTGTACGGCTACAATGATGAGAGCTAATGAATAAGGGAAATGGTGACTGGACGAGCAGCATGAAGTATTGTGAAGCAAGTAAGGACTCCGCTTAGGTCGTGATGCTACTTACATGAGGGAGTAATGTATTTGTATAAGTATAAAATTTGGACATCAACGCAGTAACATCACGATGACATAAAGTAAGTATATTCAGATCTGTCAGCCAAGTTGATTTAGCGTCTCGATCTCAAGCTCTGTTTCATGCAGATTGAAGTAGTTTTCATGAACGTGACGATCGGATTCAAAACATAAACGAAATTATTAATTTATCGTGATATAATATTAAAAAAATACGAATCAATGAAATCTCGTTACAACAACTGTATTCAGTTACCAAATGATATTACTCCCGAGCAAGAATTCCAACCTCTGGTTCGCTCAGTTCGAAGCGCTAACCAAGCAAAACGAACATTATTTCTTCTTAGAAGGGATAGCCAAGCTAAGCGATCATAAATTTTAAATCCTATTGATAAATCTAACGGCCAAATTACGTCCTATAAGCAGGTATATGAAAACGAGCGACTCTAACTTGTCCCTTTGAAGCGCTTTCAAAAAAGGGAGGGGACGGACGTTAACGACATCCCAATCGCGGGGAAGATCCACTCGAATATTATCGGATTGTCTTTGCCTTCGGATAAAAAACGACTCCGTAATTTCATTATGGCCCAGTGGCCCGACCTCCCCCGTCTCCGACGGGAAGAATTTCATTTTCAATCCTTCCGGGAACGGCACGGCGATTCGGCCTCCCGTTTCCTCCGAACGTCTTAAACAAAGGGCGCAAATAAATACGCCCAGATACCTTATTGCCGGCTACGTGACGAGATTCGGCACGTAGCGACCCCTGGACAAACGGCTCGAAGCGGCAGCGAATTCATGTCGGAGGCAAACGCCGCCGTATTTTAGAATATATCTACTACTTCTATGTATTTATATACCGACTATATTAAAATAGAAGAATTTAAAATAACTTCAGTAAAAGATAGTCTGGTTAATCGTGGCAGGGCCGCATCTTAATAATATGCAACAGGATTTTCAATATGCCACCTAGAAGCAAGATGTTGTCTAAGGAGCGGGATCCTCGGTTCTAGACTGTATATAGAACGACGGAGTAGTTGGATCTACAGTTACGGTTCCAACAGTTATGTGAGGGCAAAGGAAAACCATCTCTAGTTATGTAATGCCCCAAGGTAGAGAATATGGCCACTAAGAAGAACAATATCGCATAATTAGTATAGGGATACCACACCTGCTACCGAATAGCTTATACAAAGGTGTCATGGCAATACTTTAACTCAAACATTCAATATTTTTTCGCTGAGGGCATACAATAAATTAGCATAAGACGTTTCAAAGGAGGAAGGAAGGATAAAGGGTAGGGGAGGGGGGTGCATTCAATGCATCAGCTTAGTAATAAAATACAAACTAGACTAAGGATTGAGGAAGTTAGCAAAGCGCAGTCACGTTGAACATATAGATTTAAACCTAAATAAGGCGGAACATCATCCCATCAAAACTTCACCCCTACTTCATATAAGACATTTTTAGCATTCGCACATGCTTCTCATACAAAAGTTCTTCAAGCGAACCCGATATTCACTATTACAATCTATCATCTATGTTTCAAATCCCTATACCCTCTACTTTTATCTGTATCTGCGTAACCACCAGCAACTAAATACGATAATAATTATTTAAGTACAAGCACAATTAGAGGTCTCACCGTACACTGAAATTCACTCCTTAGAAACAAAGGTTTTCATTATATGCCGGATAATTGAAATTCAGAAAGTACAAGAAGTTGCAAGTAATTCTTTGCTCACACTGAAGAACAATGCTTTTATCACTTTTGTATAATATCTTGACTTTTGTTCAAATACACTGATCTTACAATATACATATTTAAAGTCATGTCAAGTGCTCTCGATTTTCGATTTTTCCAACAGCCTAACGTAAATTTCCTGTTACTTTAGAAAGTTGAGCTTTTCGCCGCTTAAATCCTAAGCAAATATTATCCTCATAAATATGTAGAGAAGAGTACGACAAGGCGATTTGATTGGGTTATTGTTTACTGCGACCTTATATAATGTTTTAAGGCAATTGCGCTGGGATGGGAATGGTATACATTGAAGACATGATATCCATGATTAAAGAACTAAAGAAAAAATTCCAAAAATTTGGACTGAAGATGAACATCTCCAAAAAGAAGATCACGATCAACCTTCCAATAGAGCAATACCATTCATTGTCTGTTGAAGTAAACCACTATATTTATCTAGACCTTAAAATCACGATGGGTAGCAAAAATCAAAAGGCAAATACCGAATGGCGGATTTCCTAAGTCTGGTCAGCCTTTGGTGCAAATAAAAACATAATGCGCGTAGAACTCCCAATAAAACTACAGACCAATGTGTCTTACCAGTCTTTACTTATGGATCAGAGACCATGACTGTACTCAATATTCTGCAAAGATGATTATAGTTGAGCAGAGAAGATTGGAGTTTCAGTGGAAAGAATCGTGCTCCAAATCAGATTACCCGATCGAAAACCTAACAATGAATACAGAGTTTCCGGCTGGAAATGAGCTGGCCATTGTAAGAATGGATTATAATGTGTGGACCAGAAAAATTCTCAAATAGAGACTACACCTTAATATTAGACCAAAAGCGTTCTACTTCTACTTCCATTTCTACGCCTAGATGGATAATGCCAGGACACATGGAAGACTTGACTGAAAAAGGAGGACTCAACATCGGCGAAAATGGAAAGCATCGGAGGATGCCTATGCCCAGGAATGGATCGTATAATGGCCGCTATGGTGATGATGGTATTGTAAATATTGTAATTGCAACATGCGATGATGATGATGAAAAATAAAAATAACTAGGTTGGGTTAGGTTAGGTTAGGTTAAAAGATATGTGATAAAATAATCAAGTCCACCCAAAACAAATAGAAATAAAGAAACTGCGATTCGCTGTAGTTTATTTATTCTAGAACATGATTAACTTTCACGAACATGGAACAGGTATTTTAATCGATAGACAACCTAAAATAATCTGGTAACGACAATGTCGGAGAATATTCCAGAAATATTGTTTGTGTCATATTTTTACGAAATAACATCTCCTTCCCTACACCCTAAATCCCTATATCGCATGTAACATCATTACCGATAACCATGGCAGCGTTCGGTCATCAATATAATCAATGATATGAGGCAATGGCTCTGATAGCATATCGAGAAAGACAGAAAAAGCCTTCGACGTCCCACAATAAACAAAGGAAATAAAGAAGACACGTTCATTATCTGGGAGATTCGATCTTCGGACGGGCGAAATAAAGGTACTTTTCGATTTTGTTCTGCGAATAGAGGGATCGGGAAGATTATTTCGTAAATAGAACGGTGCACATTTTCGTCGAGAAGTAGGTATGCGGAATGTTATTCGATACGATGCAAACCATAGGTGCCCATGTAATGTATCATATAAATATCCCTAAAATGACATCCCTAGTTGTTATTTGTCCTAGGATGTAAACGTTGTAGCAAAAGGATTATATTTCATAGAAAATAATAATTTGTATAAACTTACAAATTAACACAACATCTGGAAATTAGCTATTACATTTAATACAATTTGGTTGATAAACTTTATTATATCACCGCTATAAGTTTCACAACGAGAGAGTGAAAAACGACATTTTATTCCGTCGGATGAGTATCTCCGAAATAGTTTAAATAAGAATTTGTAATTTGTAAGGAATAGTTATAAGGAAATAAGACAACGCATAATAATACTACAAACAAATAAGAAAACAAAACAGGGTTGTATAAATTCTAACCCTTCTGAGATGAAACAGGGATTTGATTTTTTAAATACATGAGTGGAAGTCGAAAAATCATGTAAATGCTCAATTAGGAAAACAAAAAAGTTTCAAACTAGGATTTTATTAAATTGTATAGCTTACAGATTTAACAGGGATTGAAGTTTGAAATAATTAAACTACTGAACGCGTTACAATATGAACTAGGAATTCAAATGACTTGCTCTCCTTCAAAGATCAAGAAAGACCTGTTCGAGAGTATTGCTAAATTCCACCCCAAAGGGTATGAAAAGTGTTGCTGAAGTTCATTCCGTCGGACACGTATCTCCGAAATGGTAGCTCAAAGGAAAAAAGAAAACACGTATTATAGGGTTTTCTACCCCCCCCCCCGGGGGATGATACGCGGGGTGGTTTTTCCTTACATCAGTAGAATTCTGAACAACATTTAAATTCTCAATTAAGAAAATTAAGACATGCAAAAACGAGGGTTTGGCTCATGCAAACAGGTTTTGATTCAAACCCATAACAGATCGAACGGGGATTAAAGTAATAAATAATTAAACTTTTGAACGTGTTATATATGAACTTGAACTTATACAGCATGAACTCGAAATCTAGAATACTTGCTCGCCTAAAGAAGTGAGAAAGACATATTCAAGGATTTTCCATATTCCATCCCTAAGAGGGTGAAAAGGGGAATTGAAATTTCATACCGTCTGACACTCGTATATCTCCGAAATGGTTTAAAATAGTAATTTACAATTTTGAAATATGATAGATCTGAGGAAATAAGAAAATACGTATTTGAGAGCTGTAAATTTTAATCTTTCGGTATGAAACAGAGGGTTCATTTTTATGTACATATATCAGTAGAATTCGAAATATCTCGTAAAATGCTCAATGAAGAAAAGAAAATAAGCTAACGAGAGTTTCGCTAAATTCAACTATTAGATGTAACGAGGGTTGAAATTTAAAAAAAATAAATATTTGAAAGCTTTATAATACGAAATTGAAATTAAGTGATTTGCTCTCCTGAAAAAAAATAAGGAAAATTGTCCGAGAGTTTAGTCGGATTTCATCCCTATGGGATTGAAAATGGTTATCGATGTTTCATTCCGTCGGACTTGTTACTCCGAAATAGTCCAAAATCGGAATTTGTAATTGTGACAAATGATAACACTATGAAAATAATGGTATACGTATTTAAGGGCTTCAAAAAATGGTACACATGGGGGAGGGGGCAAAAAGGGGATTGTTTTATTTTCCATCAGTAGAATTCGAAAATTGAGGTGAAATTCTCAATTCAGAATATTAAAACATGTGTATGAATTCGAAGACTATCGCGGTTGTTTGACATTATAAATAAGATAAAATAAATATACCGTATGAAATTTGTAGCATCCGACGTTTTGGCAATATTGCAACCGCCGTTGATAAATTGGCCTACCCTGGACAACGATGGTTGCAACATCGCCGAAACGTCTGTGCTACAAACTTCACGTGGTAAATTCATTGTAGCTTAATAAAACAGACTTTTTCAATGGGTGGGCTAAATTCAACCTCAAATGTTTGAAATTGGGTGGGAGCTGAAATGTTAGATCATTAAACTTTTGAACACCTTATAACGCATACTTAAAATTTAAACGATTTTTTCTCATAAGAAAGTGAAGAACGGAGTGTTAGAGAGGGTTGCTAAATTCTGCCACTAAAAGTGTAAAAAGGGGAGCCGACATTTTAATCAGTCATATGCTTATCTCCTCATGAAATTATTTAAAATGAGAATTTGCAATTTAGGACAATAATAGCTATAAGAAAATAAGATAATAAGAAATCTAGGGTATAGTAAAATTCTACCTCTCTGGGCATGAAAGAGTGGTTATTTTATTTTTTGTGAGTAGAAATCAGAAATTCGCATAAAATGCACAATCAAGAAAAATAAAAAGATACGTATTCTATGATTTCAACTCCTACAGAGTGAATCGGGATTTCTGGATAATTTAACTTTTGAACGCGTTATATCATAAATTTAAAATCCAGGTGATATTTCTCTTCTTAAGGAAATGGTGAAATTATAATTATAGAAAATTGACGAATTTTTAGTGAAATTCGGACGAATCGCTCTACTCAAAAATATGTATACAGTTTGTTAACGGACTATTGTGGTACCTTATGCTTTATTATGCATAGATGGATCAAAGAAGTCATGAAAACAAAATATTCGCCTAATTCAGCACTATTCATTTTCGGGTTTTCTTCTCTCCATCATTGCTCAAAGAATTAGTAGGGATTATTTTTCTTTTAAACGTTAGAAAATTAAGAAAACTGAATTATAAGACTTTTTCCCCTATTTTATAAAATCCAATTTTTTTTGCTTCCCCTACGCCTGTAAATAACCTAAAGAGTGTCCCGAAAAAGAAGGTAGTTTTGTAAAATATAGGATTGCCATAAGTCTGCACGCACCGGCGTGATCACTATTTCACTCCTACTTCTCTTTCTCTCTTTCTCTAGACTATCGAAGGCCTTCGATAAGTCGCAAAATAATATTTATTCAAGTTTACATTTCTGAAACTGATTCCGATAAGTATCGATGTATTTATAAACTACACCTTCCAGTACAAAGCCGGCGCCCCGCGAGATCGACCTTTATCGCAATCTATCCAATATGAGCGTAAACTGTTATCAAATGTATCCTCGGAGGAGGAAGTAAGAGGATTAATTCATCCATTCGCAGTTCGAAGGACTACCCGCCTCTACCCGACAATCCTTCCTTCCCCGCCCTCTCAAATACACCACACTACGCTGAGAAAGCCCTCGAGGATGATTTGCTAAACGTCAGAGAAAATCGCCGACAATAAAAATAAACCCCGGTGATTACCTTTATTCCGAAATACCACGCAACGCGCCATTTGCTAAGAACGTGGAGAGTTTTTGTTTTGGTATTCTGAACTCCTGGAATATTTAGGATATTTTTCTCTGATCTAGGGGAAAAAGGAAACTACCAAGCAGCTTTCTTAAGAAATAGGATTTTTAAAATCCTATTTCTTGAGAATTTAGGATTTCAAAAATGGAATAGTCAAGCATTCATAAACAGAAACATAAGCGCGTGCATGATACATTATTTTAAAATGTAATGCCTCATTAACAAAATTCAGCCAAAACCATGGCTTATCAGCGTGAAGTGAAGAAGTGTAACATATGCAGCAGGACTGTTTGATCGTGTTATTAAAAATGCACCTATCTGTGTAGTTTTCGTGATTTGGCTGCATCATATGTCATACTTTTTACGAGTTAACTGATACTAAATGTTCTATCATGACGTCACAGCATGTATTATAATGTAAAAATGCCTGGTTGTGATGTGTGCGATTAACAGAAGGCAATGGTAATAAAACTAACGTAGTGAAACAAGATTGTTATTTATCACTTCGATTAAACTAAGTTTGAAAGAAATACTAATGAATAAGGTTTTGCGTATAGGAGAAAATTAAGAGTTGTACTTGGACCAGAATACAGAAATAAAGCACCAATAATACTTCGATTAGACATGTTTCCACACATATAAATGATATGCAGGCACATGTATAGGCTTTCATTTCCACCTCCGCAATAGATGTATAATTGACCAAACCCTAATTAAAAATACTTAGTTATTATTTACACATTCAATTATATACTCGGTTTTATATGGTACAATTGTATAGAGAACGATGTATAGATGCATAGAAGAACCGGTGCATATTCGCTACTCTGTATATTTACTATAAAAATTTACTTTTATTTGCAAAATTTTAATAGTCAATAAACCGCCCTATTCAAAAAATATCCAGATTTTAGTCAGTAAAATACATTTGTTCACACAAAATAAATTTACACTAGTCTCCTACAAAATAGTCCCTTTGGTAATGCACATTGTTCCCAGCGGTTCCACCGTAGCGATAAACATTTCTGGAACGCATCTTCGGGAATGGTGTCTAACTGGGCCATCGTATTACGCATAATGCCTTCCCCTGACTAGAATCGGTCCCTTTCAGTCGCATTTTAAATTTGAGGATGGGCAAAAATCACACAGACGACTGAATTACTTAGAATATAGTATTCTGTATGACTAAAGTTCCCACTTGCTCAATGACATGGTCATTTTGGCTTGTTGAGCGTCTACCGGGACTTAGATTTCTGTCAACTGATGTGCGACTGTCTATAAAGTGGTATACTCCTGTATAAGTTGCTATGGCGTTGTCCCTGAAAGCCTATTGGGTCTTGTGAATAGCTTTCCCTTGGGTATTGCAAAGGCTTGGTAAAATTTGATACAATTTGTGATAAGCCCTTCCATCCTTGACAATTCGGCGGACGCTCACTACACTTCCTCACTCATCGGTCGATTGCGAGCGATTGACGCTGTTAGCAGGAGATAGAAAAAATCACGCATACATCCGCAATCCCGCGTGTCTCCTACATATTTCATTGCACCGAAACGCGCTTTTTAGTGCTTCATTTGTGTACAAGAAAAGGTTGGACCACGTTCACTAAACCATGGTCAATAAACCACGATTAAGTTGGAGTATGCACTGGAAAATGTAAGCGTTTCGATATATAAAATAAACCCGAGCAGAGCGCAATTTCGCCGTGCGATGGCGCGGTCGTCGATTTAAAGCGTAATGATGATCGATCGAGTGAAAACAATGTGGTTATTTTAGTCTCGTTGAAAATGAATCTTTCTCTGAGGCGCGTAATACTTTCGTTAAGAGTGTAAATGTTGTAAGTCACAAATAAAGTTTGTTTATTTATTTATTGTGGGTATAAGTAATCATCATCTGATCCAACATGGTTCGTCCAGGATGGAACAAGAACGCAGACGGTGGTTGGAAGAACTACGGCAACCATCGAAAGATCGTCTTTTATTTATTTTTTTACATTCATTGTACTAAATATTGTTTTTATGTGTAATTCGATAGACAAAATTCTTCATTTGCAATTGAATTAAGGACTCCATGCACAGTCAGGAATCTTAACCCCTCCACTTTACCCTACGGCCGTTTACTGCCACTATTGACGCCAATATATCCCAACGACATAACACACAGTTTAACGATATTATCCCCGTTTGCAAAGTTCATCGGCCTAGCCTTTACTGGTAGGATCCGGGAATTCGTCGCGGGACGAATCTATAGGGACACTTTGAAAATTCGCCACAAAAAGCGATCAGGTATCAGTAGGTAGATAATCCGCCGTTGGTGCCACAGTCTACAGATATGCTTGGTCCCTTCACATTGGAGTTCCTGAACGATTTCTTTTTTTAACTCATAAAATGGAATATTATAAACCTCACGATGTGATTGACATGATAGCTATCATTGTCTTTGTGATATATTTATTGCTTCTAGCAATAATATTGCTATAATTACAAGTTTAAATTCAACAACGAACCTATCAGTGGCAACAATGTAGGTGTTAACTACTGGAAATTTAAGAGTAAAGAAAAACTAGTAATGTAATATAAACAATTTAATTGTTACTGGGCACCACATTATTTCTAATGTAATGTACCTTATATGACTATACTGTAATGGTGTGTGTGTACATTAAGTACAGGTTAAATCAACTAACGTCCACAAATTATTACACCCTTGAAAAAAAGTCCTGTGAAAGATGCTTCATCTAGCCTGGTACTCGATGCTCTAAGATCGCGCTACGCGAATGCTCTAAGAATTTTGTCAAATCAGATTTTAACCACTTTGGGGGTCAACAAATATTCTTGATAAAAATATTGCGGCTGGCCGCATGCTTAACATAGGAATCTGTTCCGCGCGATGTTCACATCAGTGTCATCATCAAAATGGCAACCGAATATAACCTTCGTTGAAAATCTTCCTCCACCCTGGACTTTGTTTTTTCCAGTTGTTTACTCCATGTACGTTTGGAAAAGGCTGTTCATTTTTCATTCTTTCGACGTGCTCCATCTACTGCACTTCAGGAACCTGACAATACGGACATCATCATACAGATTATAATAACGTTCTTTGTTTGTCTTCCAAAACGCCATCCGCATGCAAGACAACGAATATTCTGAGTAGTAACTTAGGCTCAAATACGTCTAATATGTTTAATTTTATTTCAGATTGAAACCCAGATTGGTACGTTAACATTTACTTGTCCAATATTTTAGAAAAAGTTCGCGAAAAGCGTCCTCGCAGCAGAGTAGTCCTCAATCATGACAATGCATTCGCCCACTCCGCTAAGATGATAACTGCGGCTCTGTTATAAACAGCAGCGTAGCGCTTATATAGAAGATGATGATAAAATGGGGGAGAGCTGATCACACGGCTACCCGTACTTTGTCATAATTTTAGGGCCATTGTGGCTTACCTCCACCTATATAACTATTGGCCTTCTTTTTCTATCTTCTATTGGCCTTCTACTATCGCAAACCCTGCAAAAGGGGCTGTCAACTATTCTCTAGTGCGCCATAGTGTGTCATATGTTTGTTGTCGGCAATGCCAATTTAGCAGGCCTATAGTTTCCCTCAAGTTATTTCTAGAAAGGGTCAAGCAGCAAGTTGTTAATCTTAGTGTGGGTTCCGTAATTGCCCTTTTTTCTTGCCTCAGGTTTGTCCCTTCTTACCTGGGCTTATTTGGTCCTGTTAGACAAGGCGGTCCTTGTGTACCCTTTGCTAAGTGTTACTCTCTGCCAGTTACAAAGTAGGCTTCCGTCAGATTGGTCAATGTGACGATTCCTTCTTTGCAAGTCTATCTGCTTCTTCATTACCTCTCACTCCAATGTCTGCCTTCACCTATATGAGATATATTCTGTTTTCATGAGATATCTTTGCACGTACCCCATAGCATGTTCAGTGATATCATAGGTACACTAGATCGACAACGCCTTTGATGTAAGATTACACTATCGCTGTGATGTGCTTACTAGAGTTTCGAATGTAAAGGATCTTGGAGTTCTCTTCGATTCTCAGCCTACATTCAAAGAGCACATCATTGATTTATCCAAGTCCTCCTTTAAGTTTCTAGGTTTAGTTATTCGTAACCTAGGCATTTTCACAATATCCGGGTTATGCATTTTTTGTATAACTATTGTGAGAAGTAGATTGGAAACGAATGCAATTATATGGAATCCACATAAGAATTTTTAAATCACTATGTTGGAACATATGTAAAAATGTTTCTTACATTACTTGTATTTTAAGCAATAGATATACTATCCGTATTTATACCCTCCTAGTTTTTTACTAGGCACAGTGGGCTATCATTTCCTTAAATTGTGTAGGAAAATGCTCTCCAAGGTCTACGTTTTTAGCTGATCCCAGCAGATAATAATAATAATATTTAACATTATGTATTTACCAATTAAATACATCCATTAGAAAATAATTTGAAGGCATTAAAAATATCGCGTATAGAAATTAAAAACAATCACTCTAGCAAGGTCTATAATTACATTACAACCTATTTTATAAATGTGTGTGAAATATTAAATAATCAAAATTAAATTAAAATTGTAAATATTTTTTAAA
>JAOPUG010000042.1:3919924-3934121 GCA_027564375.1 Micropterix facetella | reverse complement strand
TGATAAATGTTTCAACTAGGTATAACATGTTATATTAATACTTAGATAAAGGTTTAAACTTACGTATGAATAAAAGACTTATTTAATAATATTCATATCTTATGAGTAATATAGGCGTAGGAATATCGATGAAAACGAGACAAAATAGCTTTATGAGTTTTGTATCATGCATTTTTGAAATAGCATATCCCTAAAATATCACATTTTTCTAAAATTTTCGAGTAAAATAAATTGAGTGAAGATTGGAATGTATTTTCATATGACTCCGGCCTAAGTGGTCAAATCTTAAAATCCTGCTCAGTTTTGTTACTATGCACTATAACTCAAGTTACCTAATTCCTCTTCATTGAGGGAGTAATTACAGGAGAGCCGCATGGATATCTCGTGGTTTACGTGCTAAGTTCAGGTAGTTTTTTTTAAACTACCCTGAACATCTTATTATATTATATATACATACAAGAAAATAATCATATGCCCCGAAGTTTGACAAACCCATTGGTTTTCCCCCTGTCCCAGTTTTATATATTTTTTTGTTGCTAATATTTTTTCACAAAATTGGTAATTAAATGCTTTTTAGATGCTAATCGACAATCTTTCCACAATATCTATGGGTTGACTATAATATATTGTCCACCCAGTGATTATGGTTTGCTTTGTATGATTTATGCACGCTTTCATAAAAAAATATAACAACTTACTACTCAAGGTTACAGCCGCTTTCTAGTTCCTCTAGTGGATAAATGCACTGGGTCGTACCAGTAGCATCATACGATCAGGGCACAGTTTCCAAAATCATCCCGGAGCATTTTGATCTATTATTACCACTCTAGGGTTAAACTACTTAAATTCATCAGTGCGGAAACGTAGATATTGACGACTACGTACAGTGGAAATAAATATTACTCAACTGGTATTCAGACCGTGAAGTGCCCCCCATAGGTCGTAGGCTGTAGGCATCCCTCCCTATGCAGGTTACTACCCCGATGTCCGAGAAATGCGCGCGATAGGCGGTGCTACGCCGGACGCATACATCGCCTGCTACGACTCACGACTGCTACGATCGTTATGTTCGCTACGCTTCAGGGGATGGAAAGACGCGCGCAGTTATTTCATTCAATTTAATATTCTATTATTAAATATGAGTTTTTGTTTTATTTCAAACCTAAAACTTGAAAACTCTTAAACCATAAGCATTTGTATTAATTGTAGGTAAATTTTGTCAAATACATGTTTATTTATTAAATTAAAAGGGCACGAACAAAGAATCTGAAATTTAATGGACTGAAGAAACATGTTAATATTAACTATGTGATCCTAATGTGAAATGTGATTTTTTTTAATCTGTCGCAAAAAACGCCTATTATCAAATTGCTTAGTTATATCCAAGTTCATGTTGAAACAAGTGCTCGAAGTAAATTGGCGAAAACGATGTGCACCGGAAGTTCTCAGTAGATGCTCGTTTCATGCAAGCGATGCATTCACATATCGTGAACGTTGCATTGAATGTTGTGTTAATAAAAGTACGCGGCTTTAGATTGTTATCATTTTGATGCGGATGGACACGTGCTCGTCCAAAAGAAGATTGTATATCAAAAGGCAGCGAGCAAGACGACGGTCCGATGACCTACGTCAAATTCCTTTTGATTTTTCAGCTGTTAATAAATAAGAGTGCCGTCAACTTGAGAAAGCAACGACACCTAACAGCGGAAGTCAGTATGCCGCAAAATAAAAGGCAAGAAAATTCTTCAGATATGGCGAGGAAGCAAAACCACCTCGTGCATTTCCGGTTTCCGTGTTTCTTTAGTCCGAGCGTCGGTTCTCGTCGACTCGGCCGTCTAGTGGTTCTGAGTAGAGGCCGACCGTATGATGGTTCCTAAATGTCTATCTGCTCGATGATCGTCGGGTAGTAAATTGCTTTTATATGCATATATGTAGAAATAAATATAATAAAAGCTACTCTTATAGCAGCGAAGTATGTCCCGGATTGGATTGCGAATTGCTACGTTTAAATAAAATGTATGTATGGATGGGCAAAACTTTCGACTGTACTATGTAGCTTTAATGAGAGTCCCTATATCACCAGTGAATGAGCAGCATTTATCCATCCATCTCAGAAACAAAGCTCATCCGTTTGCCAAATAAAATCTCTCAAATAAAGTTGTTACAGCCCCAACTATATCTTTCAGCAAAAATAGGATTATGCTTTACGGTTCGTCTCTTACTTTTACTGCCATTGCTTTCGACAATGTGACTGCTTGACTGATCAAACACACCACTGATGATAGGTGGATAGTGACGCACCCAACTGAGAGGGACGATAACGGACAATCGGTAGTCGCACGCGTGACACACATGCAACTGATCGCCGACGACCTTTGAAACGGACTCAAGCGGTGACTTTAATTTCGACATCTCACAGAACGCGGCTTGCTTAGCTAGATGCAACAAGAGTTCGTTTCTAGTAAATAACAACGCCTCCAACTACTCTTAACAATAGCCCAATTAATCTGTTATTTATTAGACATATTAGCGCTGCTCTCTTTCCGTATGTAAGATTTTTTAGCTATCATCGCCCTATGATGTACAGACTCATGTATAGACAACAAGCTTTAGTATAGTGTATAAAAGCGATTTATATTCGTATACTTGATAAATTTCACTTCTGTAAACAATTTTAGCATGTGTAGTACGGAGTAGTTAAAGTTTCTTTTGTGTACTTAAATAAATTTTAACTTATAAATAATATTTATTATTTCACTGACCATGGAAAGACGTCCATGTCACGAAAACCTCACGTTATAGCGCCAACTACTACCCACTCTGTACGCAAAACAGCATTCGCCATGAAAATAGAGCTATAATCAAATGTCTCAAAGACCTCCGATGTAGGCTCAGGAATATTCGGCAAGTCTACCAGGTCTAAAAAAATATCTTATTGGATAGCAAATCAGTCAAATAACTATCTGATCATCTGAGTCAAATCAAAGACTATTTTAGAATGCATGCAAGCACTAAAAGACCTAGATCAACAAAATAGAGTGATATTACGCTGGTTGCCTGGACACACAGATATTAATGGGGACGAAAAAGCCGACCTGTCGGCTAATTAAAGAGCCTTGCAAACAATTTTACGTCCAGAACTATTACATGGCGTATAAAAGGCTTCAGCACGCAAAGGTTGAAAGAACAAGATAAACAATTCACTAATACTGGCAGAATACACCAGGATAAAAGTTGCAATAGAAACTTCCAAGCTACTAAAACCATGCAAGAACCAGCTAAGGGACTCGTCACCGGTTACTGCAAGTTTAATAAGCATCTACATCGGATCGGAATATCTGACACGAACCTATTAATATGTTGCCTTGAAAAAGCGGCAATATCACTAAACTTTCTCTCTGAGCGTGGACCGCTCCAATTAAGAAGCCGACTCTTGAGAAGACAAGTTTTGGACCCCAAGTAAGTTCGAAGAAATCGTTCCTCGAAAAATACTAGAGTTCGTACAAATCATAATACTGGAGAATGAACTGTAAGCAAAAGAAGGCAATTCTTCTTTCTTGATTTTGTCCCTTGGAGGCGGCGACTGATGGTGTAGCTACCACCTGATAGCTCCTGCATCTAATGAGAAGCAATGTTCCGTCCCTAGTGTCTGAGCCGTGGGACGCTCAAGGTGGCTCGAAAATCCTCAGTCAGCGTTTGGTAGATCACTCTTCTCATAAAGGCGGATTAATAACCTAAAATTACAATGTAGAGTCATAAGCAGTTCGTTACAGTTCAGATAAGGGTCTCATTATCGTTTAGTCTTAAGTTGTCTACAGCATGACACTGCCACCAGATATATAGAGTAGCCTCATCATCCCTTGCACATTTTCTGCAAAGCGAATCAATCCTCTTTCCGAAGTTTGGAAGGTGTTTGTTGAGTGCAATATATCCTGTCATTAGTCCTGACACTGTTCTTGTTTGGGCTTCACCAAGTTTGAGCAATTCTTCAGATATATTTGCGAAGAGCGGCTTTATAGGGTAGAGGCACGCTGCGCTGCGTCCCTCTAGGTAGATTTATTGTTCTCTTTCCAGCCAATTTTTGGTGGCAAGTTTCGGAGACAGTGTGATATGCCTATATCCGGCAGCTGGACTCCAAGCCCAGACCTCAATAAATCTAATCTACGGACGATCCCATTTTTTATGGGTTCGGTACCAAAGCCTTTCGAATGAGAATGAGCAATGGTATCGTGGTTGGCCTCTAACGGAGAGTGGTGGGTGGTATAGTGGGGTACGGGCGCGCGAGGGGATTTCCCGCGTAGCCGATGATTTTATTGGAGGGGAAAACCCTGAATGGGAAAACCGGACGGGCGGGTGGCGCGCCGTTCGACGGATGCGACCCAGAGAGCCTAACCGTCAGAATTGAAAATAGCCGAGCTGCACATAAAAAACCTCCCGACCGATACGATCAACAATACGGCCGCTCCGGTATTATCAATTTATACGCACCTTTCGAGGTTTTTTTTAACGAGGAGTCGATCGCGGGTATTTTACGACTTTCCACAGAGGTGAACAGAAACGAGACTCCTTTAATAATAGAGGAAACGAATGCAGCAGTTTCTGCTTAAACGAAGAATCCATTACAGATGTTAGTACTTACAATATATTATTTAAACTACTTACAATTATATTTAGTTATAGGTAGGTATACATTGGCTCTAAGTAATATTATAATAATGTAAAAACAAATTGCTAGGTATTCCGAAGTTTGTCGAGTGATTTATGCGGTCGTTGGACTTTTTTCCGTGTTGCAAAACGATATATTTAATTTTCGCTCGCTTGCTTGCAACCAGATTTAATTTGCAAATTTGCAGAAAGGAGCACATTCATCTAGACGGCTACTGCTAGTGATTCATCTCTGAACCGAAACAATAGTAGGTACGAAAATGGCTTCGCCCATCGTTGTATGAGATCGGGATGCCGGGGCTGTGTCTTCCCTCCTTCTTTCTTTTATTATTCATTTTAAATTGTTCATGTTCACAACTACAAAAGGTGTCGGAAATAAAATATCTAGGCCTAACAAAAGATAACCAACTTTTGGCTCACACAGAAGTTATTGCAGATAGTATATATGATGATCGTACTATAATGAAGCAAATTTACTACAGAGACATAACACTTCCTTGTCTATCCTAAGCTACAATATCAATCCTTATCAGAATAATCAATATTTTATAGACTAAATACTTACAGACTAACGTATAAAACGTATATAAAAAAATATACATGCCACAATGAAGAATCTTAAAATCAAATATCAAATATCGTGATAACCTACAATGTCATTATTTATTTCACTAATTTAGGTATCTTTCAATAGATAAAAAATATCCTATCTAATTACATTAGATCAACATAATACGCCAACTTATAAAATAGAGCCGAAAGACGGAATAATGAAATGACAAAAGGTCACTAAAAATTACAAATCATAATGGTGTATATGGAAAAAGATCGCTGATTACCACAGTACCGGATATATTTGATAAACGGTATGCATTAAAAATCTACATACCGCATCGTGGATACAAAGGAAAAAAATATTAAATATAACTTTCCTGAAATCGACTGACAAAGTATATGGACAAAGTATTTAAGAAACCGGTTTAACAATATTGTAGATATGCGAGTGAGATACGATAATAATGTATTTATGTATGTATATTATAAGACTCCATACGGTGTAATGCAACTTCTCCACAAAAAAACGTAAGAGCTTCTTGAACGAAAAACATAAAACAAAAATGTAAAATTTGTTGTGGGAACAAAATAAAAATGTGAGCGATATATGAACGCCAGGCCTAAGCATACCGCGAAACGAGAGTTTGAGTGTCGCGAAGATTGATTATTTAAGTTCAGGGGGTTCGGAAACCATCATTTTAGATACACTTTATATGGTAAATAAAGTATAGCCGATCACAAATGTTATTTGTTTTCTAATACGTCAAAATTGGGATTTCCGTTGATATAAAAGAAAATACATTCGTTGTTATTATTATTTTTATGAGGTCTGAAATGTGAGTCATTCGAAAATGTCTTTTACTTTCAGTATAATGTATATATTCCAAAACTTGAATTTGTGAGGTGCAACATTTTTCATTATATTATCGATCAATTTGAAGAAAAACCCTAAGTAACGAAATATATGTTAATACAAAATTCTTACATTTCCTTTAAGATACGTCGGTCGGTTTTAAATTCCTTCACCAATTTAATAATTCTTTATGGAATACACCGCAATAAATAGTAAATATTGACATTTTTTAGAGAGTGTGAGATAGACATTGATTACATAGAGATGTGTTGAAGCACACCTTGTCAGTCAATCTACGATTAAAAACCGAACTAATAGATAATGAAGGAATACTACGATTTCATTTTGATACTAGTTTTTTTTCTTTAATTGCAACCCTAATATCTTAGCTTTCAAATAAGAGATCGTAATAAAATATACACCATTTTGCCCACAATATATTTAACTACTTGATAATGGCTATGGCGTCGAAATTTGTTCAGCAGATTTTGAGTAATTAAGTTATAAATGGAGGTAAAAGTGTGTATGTATATTTCATTTGTTTTGGAACGATGTGAATTATAATTATATGTATGTATAGATATATTACAATGTTGAATATTTTGTCTACAATACTCATACAGAAAGGCATACTTGTCGCCTAAATCACAGTATAAAAAGAACAGTAAACGCACTCTCGGCTTGCAAGGCACGGCGGGGGTCGGTTGCAAGGGAAGTGAGCAGGGGGGTAAGTTAGCCCAAATGCTCATGTTTTCATGTGTTCCGGATGGGGGCTGAACATTTCTCGCCCTCACTCTCTCGACTGGCCGTGTGGCGGCCATATGTCACTACTCGCTTGTGGAAATTTCTCGCTCAAAGGCACGAATGTCTAGTAATCGTATTACGATTTGTGGTAGACTTTAGGACTCGTGACGTCGCGTGGGACGCTTCGTTTTCAAGTTTGCTTTAAGAGAAGCTACTGTCTTTATACTGTGCCCAAATGGAAATGGACTCGACATACAAATGCTGCTCTTCACTTTCAAATAAAGAATAAATCATTTGCCGATAATGGGGGTACTGCATTTATAATTCCCACATCCTCTGTTTACAGGGATTTTGTTGACCAATGAATAATTATAGCTGAGTTTTTTACGTTATCTGAGATTTATGATCTGAGATTGTTTATATTATTTGAGGTTTAGCCGATATATTTTCAGAGTTTTTTATTATTTTGATATTCTGGCATTGCGTGCTCGTAAAACTGAACACCTGCGCTGATAACCAATGTTTTTCTCTAAATCTATCTATATAAATTATTTATTAGTGACCTCGCTTGGGGTCTCTAAATTACGGTTGAATGCACATACAGTGGGCTAGTAATTAAAACTGCACCTACAAACAGTACACAAAGAGATCTTTTGTTGTCATGAATGTTGAGTAATGTTTTGATACAAATTAGAGCTTTTCATATAAGCTCATAGGATATGCAATCAATGCGTCCGTTTTTTCTTCTTTTTATGTATGTAAATTAAAATAAAATAAAGTTTTACTTTCTTTGTATTCAATTATAAAGAAAGGCACACAAACATCGCAAAAAATATTATTTTCGCAAGATTATTTTGATCAGTCCATATTGTCCATCCATAATGACACTTCAGAGCCATGTTTTCATTAGAGGTAACTCAAAAAAAATGAAAATCATCTTTTTGGCTTAAAAAAGGTCTAAATTGTGGATTTTATAGCACGAATGAAGAACTTTTATTACAATATATCGAAAACCCTGTTGCAAATAATACTGCATGAAAAGTAATATAAAGCACTTAAACAGCACATTCACGAGTCGCGCGAGTTCCGTCGCGCAATATAAGCCGAATAAAACAGTCTGAGGAAACAATTCGATTGTTATCTCTTTCGCACAAAGGGTTAATCTAAATCCGGAATTCGAGGAGCGTATCCGAGACGGCCCGAATGCACCAACGAGACGTAAACCAAGCGTTACCGTTAATGTAATCTTAGATAGTTTCGATGGCTACACTTGATACGGCCTAAAATGAAATACGCTCCCATTATCAGTTTATCGATATGACCAGTCGGTAACATTAGATGGCGATAAACATGAGACACCTGTCGATTCTCACAACTCAACGTTTAGAGGTGTTATTAAGACATTCATCATAGCGATAATTTCTGAATAATGTGTTTTTGGCAAAATTTAATGTAAACTCTTTGATCGGTCATTACGAAGTCCAATAAATATGAGGTTCAACACATAAAGTCCTGTCGATACTAATAATAAGATTTATTTGCAGTTAAGTGAATCTGAAAAATAATTTAAACAAAATCATGCTGTAACGTATATAGTCGTTAATGTTGGCTTTGATGTCATTATTTCGGGTCATGTTTACACTGAAACTTTCTGCTATGAGCAGTGTCAATCATCAACGACGATTCGTTTCATTTAATTAGTTTGACAGTTCTCGAAACTTCGCCAACTTAACCAAGTCAAAAGGAGAGTAATCTACTAATAAAAATCATAAATAAGATCACAACGAATTTATTCATTTAAATATATCTAATAATTAAGATTAAAATAAGGGAATAACATTATATAAGTGGGGGTTTAAAATTAATTAATTAATAATAAATGAAATGCATGCGCGGCCAACTCCATCCTTGCGATACAAGTTCAACTGTTTAGTACCAAGGCGTAATAAAGAGAAATTATATTAAAAGAATAAAATCAAAGAATGGGTTATAAGAATAGAAAAGGAACTAATAAAAAATATATAATGTTATTTGGAAGTAACAATGTAGGGGTTAGTTTTTTACGCAAAACTGGCAATCAGCAATTTTTGAGCTATTTGCGCGGAAACGGCCATCTTTTTTCGATCGTGTTCAAGCCACTATAAATTGCTTCGAACTGTCCTGCGGGGGGCCGAAGTCTTACAATCGTGCGAAAAATGTAACGACATTAAATCGTTCAAAAAGACTTTTCTCGACGTTCTACATCCAGACAGACAGACACAAGTTCTTCTGTGGTTTATAATGGACTATAGGATGTGAAATTAAAACGGTCAAGTAGTCTTCTAGGTTTTTATTGGATTTTTTGTTTAAACAGAAGGCTTTTTAATTTTACTGTATCGAGGTTTTTTACAGCATTAATTTTTTTCTGGTTTACACTAAGATTATTATGTAGTTTTGTTTACGTCCGATGCTTTTCCATGCCATTAGATATCGTTATACATTATATAAAGTTGACAGTCTTGTAACAGGACAAACCGTCGTTTGTAAAATTTGACATTCTTTGTTTATTTATGCGAGCAGCCATTAAAGGTTACATATTTGTCTTACAGATGTTGTGTTTCACTTGACAAATCCGATGACAAAATAGTGAAAGAGCATGAGCAACCCGTTGCACTATATTTTTTTTTAGAATTTCACATTCATATCCAATATCTTTAGATATTACCTAATCAAAATGCACCTAACAATCGTTAAAAAAGAAAAAACCTTATTGGTAATTATGTAAACAAAGGCTGCATGATCTCAATACTAACACAGCAAACAAGGCGAATCCTCAGACTTAAAGCCTGACTATAAACACTTACCTAAACGGTAACATGGATAAAAGTAACTAATTAATGATATAATAATAATTACAAAATGCGCAAATAAATACATACTTGAAGAAAGAATAGCGAAATAAATTAACCATTCGGGTAAAGATCGTGGAACATTTTAATTATAATTATTGATCTTATTTAAAAAGCTTCCATGACTTTTAAAGCTGGAGAAGATAGTATAAATATAGCCACTATCAGTTGATTTCACACATAAACTTCCATCGAAGCTAGATTTTGTATGCTTGGCAACAATGGTAGGATACTTGCTCTTGTAAGATAAAGGCATCAAGGTAAGGCAAGTGCATCAGGACAAGACAAACGTATCAAGACTATGCAAGATAAGGTGGTTTTTCGAATCCCACTATCTTCAACAAGTTAGAGGTTAGATGTATTTTATTAGCTTCGTGATATTTAGTAAAGATGCTCGCTTGAGAAATGGGGAAAGTGATGTCGAGGAAGTTTAAAGCTTTTGTAGTCTCCAGTTAGTATTATTAGACATATATGGGCCATGAAAACAGTCCCCATAGTCCAATATTGAGATAATCAATCGTACACTGTGAATGTTAATTATTCTGTATAAGGCACTGAGACCAGATAAGCCCCAAATGACTCTTTTGCTAATATGATACTCAAATCGGAGATTTGAGACGAAATAAATACCAAGGTTTCAAGCTGAATAAATTAAAGAAATGAATGAACGTTTTACTAAAATTCTTAGGAATTTAGATCAAGCTTAATTCTTGTTGAGGTTGTTCCAATATTCAGTGGTATAAATTCGCAGACTCTGTTGGTTCGGCCAATCAGAGAGCCTCACAATCTAAATTATGTTCCTGAAATCCAATTTAGGTGTCATCAATATATAAATTTAGCCATAGTAATTACTACAAATAATAAGTAGATGTCACTGAGTGGAGGTACTCCCGAGGTCTTACCCCGATAAATTATTACTTGTTATCGAAAATATTATAAAATTATCTACAACAACACAATGATACTCACCGTAGGACCCTCGTCTACCTTAACCTGAGCATTGTTAAATCAGCCCTCGTCGAAAACACTGCCGACATCGTCATCTGCCGAGTGCTTAAGAAAACAATATCTACTATCAAACATCACGAATACGGGTTCATTATCGCGCAATCTCCCGCCCAAAGTGACGACTTTCTCGCCCTTTCGCTCGAAATTAAAATGGCGTCTCGGAAACAGCCGTTTGTATCGAGTCGACTCGGGCGTTACACCCTCTTTATACCTCAGTCGTACCCAGGCTGGATTACATGGGGCGTTTCGTCCGCGAGCTTTTTCACCTTACGGGAAAAAGAGTTTGCAGCCATAACTAAACGTCATCGTGGACCAATTCTGATTTCGTTTTATTGCTTAAACTGTGGAGTTATATAATAATAATAAAATGTTTTATTAAATAAAATAAGCATTTGAATAAATGCGGGCTTATCACTCTAAGGCGATCTCTTGACCATAAGCATATGAATCTGAGAATTGCCTGGTAGTTCAGGCACACTGTATTACCGAATAGCACTATGTAACTAGTAATTAAATGCATTACAGTATGACATAAGCAATTAAAAAACAAAATAAAATAAAATAATACTATGTCACAAACAAAGGAAATAGGATGCGAGGACGGAAAGGTGATTAGTGATGAGAGAAGAAATTATTTTTTAGAAATAAATTGAACACAAAGAGCGATTGTACGTCTATGATATTTAGAAGGGAATTGAGCTGCACGTACAGAGGAATAGTAAGGAAAAAACGAGGTATTATGAATAGGGGCGTAAATGATGTTCTACTGACTTCGTCGGAGTGGAAGACCATGACTTCCTAGCAGGGTGACGATATCCTACAGGTAATATGGTGTGAGGTGAGATGGTTGAGCACATTTTATAATATGGATAGGATGTGTAGATTTCTGCGGTTCCGAACTCCAGCAATTGAATACTATTTCGATAGGCTGAAATATGATAATTCCACTGGTTAAATAATTATACGTATACCTCGAAGATGAAGCAAGAAATTAAACTGATAAAGTGGCAAAAAAAATATTTACGAAAGCGATTTCAGTACGATGAAAATAAAGTGAAAAAGAAAGATCATTTCTATATACATAGTCCGTAAAATAAGAGATAATAAACAAAAACAGTAGTAGTAGTAGTATTAGTAAAATGATCGGGGGGCTTGTCTTCAGCCCTTGTTGTCACCTGGATCTATTAGATATTTTTTAACTACTCACTATGCGGCTGAGTCAGTGGTCTGCTAGAAGACCTGTACTACTTACCAGTCCATATGGGTCACTGACCTTCAGGTTTGGCAGATCGCTGGGTTCCAGAAATGCTCGTTCCAAAAAATGCGTATTTTCGTAGCAAGGCCCGGACAGCGACCCACGATGTGTATACTGTCCTCGAGTTCATCACCACATATCCGTTAGTTCTTGCTCTCGGTCAAGCCAAGGTTGAAGAGAGCACGCTCTAAGGATCGTGTATCCAGTGAGAAGACAGATAGTAGTTCTAAGGCTCTTATTGCTCAATATCAAGTAGGGCCCTGGTTCTCTTAGGAGGTGGTTGCTCCATCATGGTTTTTGCCTGGCGATAACCTTGGCTTTGCTTCCAGGATGCCCGATATTCCTGATCCAAGCAAAGCAGACAATCAAGCCAATTTCTGGTACAAGAAGTCAATACGGCCGACAAAATGACTTTAAGAATTGGTGGCCAGAATTAAATTAAGAGTGTGCTGTGATGATAGCCAAAGAGTGTACTGACAAAAATATACCCAAGAACAATAAAACATAGTTTGGCATTAGGACACATCATCAGTACACATACCAGCCGCAATATAAAGGCCACATTCTGACTCGTGATTTTATAGACGGTGCAAACGAATTTACTTTGAACTAGGTCGTCCCAACCACATTCCAACTTGTTTTTCGTCCACACGAGCCTGTACCAACAGTTATATACCAGTGAAAGCTAATAAAACAGTGGATATAAATAAGAGTATGGATTATATCCCAGAAGAACACGAAAAGTTTTATTAAGATTATACCTCACTTTTGACAATCGAGTGTCATCATGATGATAACGATGATATTACGAACCATAAAAGAATGGCAAATATTCTTAAGCTAATAATCCAAATTTTATTATACTTTGTCGCTAAATAAAAGTATAAAATGCGTATTTTTTTGTATTATGTTCAATTATACTATCGATTAGATACTAAAATGGCACAAGTCTACGGATTTCGAAAAATTATAATAAAACAACTTCACACTGAAAAAGGAAACAAGAAATATAATCGAATTCTAGCATTGTTCTTAATAAAAATATTGTAAGTTCCTTAAAAAAAATGAGCAGATTGTTTTTCCGTTATTCTGAAACTTAGGCTCCGTGGACTATTGCCGTTTTAATATGGAATGATTATATTACAGTAGCTTTGAAAAGTTTTGGTCATGAATTCAAAGAAAATTTTGTTTGACATTGTAACTTAATCTCAAACAATAAATGTAAAACTTGGCAGCTTGTAAACAATAATTTGTTTAGTTGAGAATTCATAAATATGAACGTCGGTTTTATTTCATCTACATTTCTATTACAATAATAATTATAATATTGATCATCTATATACAAAGATCTGATATATAGGCATATCAATAAAATATTCTATATAAAGAAAGTAACTGGCAATTCAATTGCATGGAGTTTGCAATTCATTAGTTCACTTAAACCTCGCGTCCATTGCCGATTGCACTAATTAATTTAGCTAGAGTCCGATTGAAAGGACTCTAACTCATTTCGGAGAGTTCGGAGTTTCTAAAAAAAAAGAGACAATATAGTCCCGTCTCGGCTCGTCTCGTACGTCGAGTCCGGTCCAGCCGGAAAGGGAAAAAGTAAAAAACGAATGGAAACGAAAAGGAATTCGCTCGCTCCCCTCCAATTAGTTCGGGAGCCCATTGTCAAATCACACTGCCTCTTCGGGCACACACGATTAGACATTTACTGGCCCTTCGTGCCAGATGGCACATTCTACTGGAGGAGCTATTCTCCATTATGAATGCCGTATGTAAAGATCATACAGAATGTCGTACAGAGACGTAAACAGTATTAGAACAATTCGTAAAAAAATACATTATACGAGAATACCAATACATATACTCGTACATAGAATACCAATGAAATATAAAATATAGCATACAAATGTAATTTTATTACAATATAATTTTTCCTTACAAAACATTTATTTAACCGCTACCTCGTTTTATTTGAAGTCATTTATCTATTTATTTTATTATGCGTTTACGATAGATATTTTTAAATATTATTCGCGGACTTTACTAGTGACACTTTTTAGAACGAAGTTTAATTTGTACTACAATATTAAACTAGGTAGCTACAAATTTTGTAGCTACCTTGTTTAATATTATTAGTTATATTTTATATTATTAGATCTCAAGAAAAATCGTGTAAATTTTTATAAACGAACAGTATTTTTTTATTATAATATTGTATGTCGC
>JAOPUG010000042.1:3778106-3801827 GCA_027564375.1 Micropterix facetella | reverse complement strand
ATGCTAAATTGAAGCATTTATTATATTTAGAAACTATTAGTGACATCTACACGTTGCGTTTCGTATTAAAATTCGACGTGCCATTACTAGGTAAGGCCGTGAGCAATTTCTCTTGTTATTTAATCAATGATATAACCAATACCTAGAACAGCAAGGCATTGATTGATCTCCTCACGAAGACTAAATTTGGGAAAATATTTAACAGCGTTAATTTTCACAACAATACTTCACTTGCCGATCGAAGGACGTACCACAAAATAGTTGTCCTTCAAAAAATCATTAATAATTAATTAAACTGTATGGATACAGTCCAACTGATATAATTCCGAACCGCTTTCAAAACAACAAAACCGTCGACATTATTTCATCTCAGTCGTTGTAACAAAAATTATTACAGTCAAAACTTACATAGACGGTGTGTGCAGGGTGTACGGTGATCGGTATGCATCATTCGATAAATTCGCTGAATCGAACAATGGATTCAAAAACTTGTTAAAGAAGGCGATATTTAATTTTAATGTATCTTAACACATTTTCTAATCTATATAATTACATTTCAAATCATATGTAAGTAATATGTATCTCTATTATATTCCTATGTATAATATTTTGTATATGTATACATTTATGAATATACCTATCTGTCATATCAGTATGTATCGTGTAATGTATATCAGTATGTATTGCTGTGGATATTTTGCATTTCTTACCTGTTTCCTCACTTTCTGTCTTACTTCCGATTTCCCTTCTGTTTTTTAACAATTTTAAATTGTTAGCATTTAGTGGAAAATATTTTTTTTGTTGTGTAATAGTAGTATATTTTTTATGTTTGACTTCTTATTGTTGTACACTGTTGTTTTCCCGAATAAAACAATTTGAAATTAACTTAAAATTAAATATTCTTAACTACAATTTTAATTACATATACATTGTAGACTTTTTATCACGTATTTATTAACTCGCTTTCTTGTTTGTCTGTTTGTCTGTTTGTCTGTTTCGTCTGTATGATACAAATGTTGCAATCGATTTTAAACTAACTTCCCGATATCAGATTATGCTGAAAGTTTGCAAACACCTTTGTTTCTAAAGACAATATTATAAAGTATATTCAATATTACGTTAGATCTAATATGGCGGCCACCATAAAATGGCGGAATAACTTTCTCTTTACAATCCCCTCGACATGGGTATCAGATGAAGGGGTATGATAAGTAGAATACAAAAAGCCATTCTAAATCCAATATGGCGGCTCGTTTTAAAAACGTGGTATATTAAAATAAAAAATTTTAGGTTGACATGTTATCTAACTATTCGTGTGATATTTATAGTTGAAATATTGTAATTATACCTTATATTATGGTTATGCAATGGATTGTTTTGGGGCTTCCTAATGTATTTTCATGTTTCTAAATACTAATTTGTCTTATCTCTATTACGTGTCACATTGTTTGTTACAAAGTTTGCTCTAACGAAAACTAAAATGTAGGATCCTCTCAACCCTAGAGACTAAAGAAAATCCCGATCACGGTAAATTGTCACCAGACTTCATTTACTATCTCACTATCCCAATGCAGGCATTACGTTTTTATGTTCGTATCCTCACTCGGCAGAGACATGACATGACATAAGATGATTGCAGTTTATTATTCCGTTTGCTTCTGAGAAGCACATATGTGGCTTTCGTCTTGGCGTCGACTTTGTATTATCGTAGGCGGTCACCATTGCGTTTCTTATATTCGTAGTCTAGAAAACCGTAGATTTGCTGTTTGAATTAGAGAACATTGTGTAACTAGGAAAAATAGGATATACCTCGCTACCGTCGCGTTCTCCACCTACCGCTCGGGCCTACGGGTGGACAGGACAGACAAACACTGATCGACATTCGGCTCTCATAAGCTTTCAGCCTTCAAAATTATGTATTAGATATTATAATATTCACTATGAAATATCGGTTATAGTTCTATAACTCTGGGACTACCGGGTCTATTTTAAACTACTAAGCATATAAGTGGGAATACTATAGTTATATTTAGGGGAAAAGACATCAAAATTTGGTCCATTAGTTTCAGAGTCATTTTTATAGCTTGTCTCGGTTTTCAATTAAGCCTGTCTCATAAATCACTCAAAAACAAAAACCGACGTACAGACATAACATACGTTACATTTGAGAATACGTAGAGTAGTATGTGTATACAATACAAAGACACATTAGTGCCATAAAATTCGTATTAAAAAAAACAAAATTTTATTTGTTAATTTATTTTGCAGAACTTCGAATACAGATCTCACGGAAGGTATTCAGCCCCAAATTTCATATCAAGCAAACCACGAAATTCAACCTTCATAATCACTATTATTTAGCACACCATCAACGAGGATCGCCGTAGCAGCGCCAGTATCAGCAGACACAACATCGGGAATTCATCTTCGACCTTCAAATCCTCGAATTCCTAAAAGACATCTTACTAATCGAAATGCTTTCAACGACAAGGTATGTTACCTGTTTTGAATTAGTACTACTCTATATCTATAGTATGAACTAAGTAATCATACAGTCACTAACCGATATCCCATTAGTGTAGGCACTAGTAGGTCATCAATACAGACAGGCCAACAATTTATAGTTTCTTACCTTCATCGGTTAATGCACTGTCCATCCAAACTAACCATAGATAAATCAAGCAATGTAGATCCCAAATTCTATTGACAACGGCCGGTAATAATGGAGATTTAGATAGTTACAATAGAAAGTACATATAATTAACCCGTAGAGTGCGCAAATAAAGCAAGTAGTTTTTTAATAATATAAATGTCATTTGTCTACAATTTTTACAAAAGCCAATGTTCGTATTGGGCCCTCTTCAGATTAATTAATACAAAACAGGTAAATAAAGGCATCAAAATTAGTAGTATTAAGCCTAACGGTTTTTAATAATAGAGCCTTACGTTTTTCGTAGAGCCGGCTGATTGTAATCATAACTATTGAAGAGTTAGGGTGTAGGTTACCTAAAAGGCCGCTAGCCGATTCGCCTAGCGGCCAATCTCCACAAAAAAACTATGACAGAATACAGTTTTTTTTTAAATTTCCAATATTACAAATCCATCCACTTAAATTATTATAACAAAATTGAAACAACATCCGCTAATTTCTTATACAGTTTTAAATGAAAGTGAAATGTTTAAAATTATGTCTTGGTATAAAGAACTCGCACCCTTGTGCAAATACCAAATCCGCATATTCCATTATACAGTTTTTAGTATAAATGAAATGTTTAAAATTATGCCATCCGCACCCTCGCGCAAAGACGACATCCGCATATTCCGTAAAACGTGGTGATGAAAAATAGAAAAAGATGCCAGCTGTTTCGGCGTATCAATTCATTCAGCGCCAGTTATTGAATAAGTTCGAATGTATTAAAAGGAAGCCATGATAAAAGTATGCCTGTATTGGGCTGAAACGTAAAAGGAAACCTCGGAATTTAATCATGAATTCGTGAGATCTGCCACCAAAATTGTAGTGTCATTTACCTAATAAAAAACACTGTTTCTAACACATTATAATTGTATTATATTTACTCGAAGTTGAGCTGAGGGACCTCTGCCCTAGAGAATCTTTGTCCGACCGGCGCGAGGCAGAACCTCGTCCATCGCACTCGCCATCTTCACAAGGAAAGGACTTCTTCCGGAAGCCGTCATATTGCCACAACAGACAATCATGACAAGAATAGTTATTTTTTGTTTATTGGAGAAATAAATTATTCAAATGTATTCTATAAAATCCAGATAAAATCTCTATTTTTATGCATTTTTATTGTTTGGCTTGATTATTTATTAATAAATTGGTAATATTGCAACACTAAAAATAGTATCTGACACTTCAGATGTTAAATGAATTTATAGGTTACTTTGAATTCTTTGAAGTAGAACATTATTATTATAACAGAAAATCGTAGGAATATTCCTGAAACTTGGAAAACGTTTAGAAATGAATGTGCAACATGCACAAAAGGTTATTTCCGTTACATCATTTAAACCAAATGGTACCTTGATATTTTCTTTTTGTTTCTTGTTTCTTTTTGTTTCTTGTTTATTTACTACAAAGGCTTTTGATTATTTCAATTTTTAATTTATTTTTCTTGATTATTTATTCAAAACTGTACCTACCTATTAGTTTTGGTAAAAAAATATTGTCTACCAATCATATTTTGGTTATACTCGTAGTTGCATTATATTTTTTTATTGGGTAGTTATGCTTTATATCGTATAGTACTTAATTAGATATGCCTTGTTATATACACCATATTGTTTCAATTAAAAAAACTGATTATGCTTGTTTTAAAGTATCAATTTCGTCCTTATGTATAAAAGGCGTATTTGAAACCAAAATAACACCTCCATATTTAACTTTTTGTTAATGGTGTTATCATTAGAAGCTGGCCATGGCCGCCTTATATGTAGGTATAGGATGTCCCAATAAGAAAACCCAATTAAGATATTCGTCGGATTAAGATTAACTGAGAAGCCATAATAGGTAAATACCGATAACCTATTCTGATATTATTACGATTCTACATATGCATTTAGGCCATACTGAAAGTTTCTGGATTCTGATAAAGTAAAACATTTATTATGTTTATATTGTATTTTTTTAAAGTATTCTCCCTGACAATTTACACACGTTTTCACTCTTTGAAACCATTGCAAAAAGCAATTGGCCACCGCCGCTTCTGGATTCGTGAACCATATACCTCGAAGTGTATCCTTAATGTTTAGAAACAAAAAGAAATCACAGGGTGCAGGGTTCGGGCTATAAGGAGAATGTGTCATCAGTTCCACGTTTAAGGATTCTAAAAACGCTGTTGTCAACTTAGCGGAGTGGGCGGATGCATTATCTTAATGGAGGATATTCTGCTGCGAGGACGCTTTTCATGAACTTTTTCTAAAATCTGCAGTGACTGTTATTTGGTTTTCAAGTGAAAATGTCGTGTACTGTCCCGTCTTGCTAAGAAAAGAAGCAACAATCATTTTACCATTGCTTCAACCTTTCTTGACTTTCGTCGGCAAATCCTGCCAAGGAAAGACCCACTCCGTGTTCACTCTTTCTTTCAAGTTCGTAACAGTACATTCAACTATCGTTTGCTGCTAGGATGTCATATACTGCTAATTATGATGTATTTTTTATCATTATCTCACACCACTCTACACGCTGTCGTTTTTGAACTTTCGTTAACTCAAGCGATATCCATCCCGAACGAAGCTTCCAAACTTTCAGGCGTACGTGTAAAATATTTCACTTGGCTCATACCAATGTTCAATATTCTACGAATTTGCCGACATGTAATTTTTTTATCCGATTTATTTAGTTATCGTCAGCATTATTGTCAATTTCTATTACCGTTGTCGCCTGCCGGGCTTCACGTGAATCGTCTTGGAGATGAATAAGTCCACGTTTGAATTCAATATGCCAGAAGTACACAGAGCTACGAGATGGGGCTTCATCACCAAACGCTAATTGAAGTATTTGGTAAATTGCTTGTTGACTTAAACCACAGCGAATATCGTAAAACATCATATATCGACAATTTTCACGACTTAAATCCATCGTTAGGTGAATAGGCAATTTTCGAGATGGCGCCATAAAGAAAAAAACAAACGACAGACGTAACAAATAACATGTGTTCTACTGCCAAAGAGTTCCATTTTCAAATACTGGAATTGTTTTTTTAATACTTTAACGCAAGTGGCCAGTTCCAGAAACTGATAGTATCGCCCATGTATTATCATTTAAAATATGATATAAAACTCATATAGAACGCAACGAAATAATGAAATAGACATAGCTCTAAAATAATTGATACGACTGATTGCATCAGACGGATAGGGCTGTCAGAATGACTGTCACTTTCTCCCATGCTCATTGCTCACCACACCCCATCGGCATACAGTCGAAATAATTTAGCATTAGAAATCACATCGAGCGTAGTGCGCTGCCGACAGCAAACATCTGGGGGACTATTCCACTGCTAGGGTTGTCCATAATGTCTCAAGATTATCGCGGGTACGAGTATTAATATGAATGCTCATACGGCTATTCCGACTGTTTTACTGCGCGGATCGATGGCCTCGCCCGATATCAATTTAGGCGCATCGTAACATGTGCAACACTGGTTATTAGCAGAAGACTGGCTCGTACTGCTCTCGCTCGTATCCGATCAGCTGCATCCCTTCTCGCTCGCACCTCTCACCCTTCCATCGCTTGTATCTTTTCTGAATGATGAACTATAGCTCGATACATCACCATAGGCACACAATTACGTAGGTTAGATGTCTTTTAACTATGAATGTTTACCATCACAATATAATATTACGGAGCTTATTTTATAATGGCGTCTTTTACATTTGGTATGCGTATTGATTTTAAAATTATTTTGTTCCCATACCAAAGTTCTAATATGCACCTATAAATCATATAAATAACTCACATCGCATTTCCCCTGAATTTATAATTATACTGTTGGTTGGGAAATTTGAGATTGAGATAATTATACAGATTTCACTAATAAAGTCGTCATTAACTAGAGCTCAGATAATTATTTAAGTCAAATTATAATTAATTATTATATTGAGTCGTTATCTAAGATGCTTATTTGTGAAGTATCATATCAGGTTGTTTTTAACAAAGGATAACAGTTTACGTGAGGATCAAAAAACTTCTAAATCCTCAATTTCAGTACGCCCACACCCAGCACGGACCTGGTTTACATCATGGCGTAGTTGGAGGTTGCAAATCTATGCATAAACTGCATCAATATCATGCTAAAAAATCTCTCAGGCTGTAGTGCTTCCAATAGATTGAGCAAATATTTAAAAATGCACATACGCAGATGACAGTTTAAGTAGATAATATAAATTAATCAACATCTCGCAGCCGGCCGTTAGTCCGGAGTCCATCGATCACCCCCAGACGTGTAATAATAGTATTACGATAGGTCCAAATTCGGCCGGTGAATCTCATGGCAGTTACATTTGTATTTATTTATTATTATTATTATAACGAAGCATCTAAGATAGACTCCACTATAGCCAAAATATCGACTAAAATGGCGATATTTGACAACTTTTGATGAAACCTCCGAAAAAATTCAACGATATAGTCAAATGCATTTCTGAAATCTAAAAACATAACATCTCCGCGACCGCCTAAATGAATAACTTAATTGATTTTTTCCACCCCAGCCAAGTGCTCCTGAGATGGTAAACCGAATAAAACAAGGGGCATGTTTTTAAAGTTGAGGAGACTACCTTTAAGGAAGGGAGGTAAAGATAAATCAATCGACCAGTATACTAGCCACTTAGAGCCAATATCAGAGAGTAGGGCGATGAGGATCTAGGATTGTGAGGCCATGCAATAGTATTTATAGTCTTTATGATCTTACAGTATTTACGATCTTTCTCATTTCTTTCGTCACCCAATTTAGCATATTCAGGATTTTTCTGTCGTTTGATGTTTCTTTGTAACTGTGATACAATTATCTATTCCCCTTCGCTAGCTACGGATTTTCTTGTGACAAATATTCTCATTCCTCTTTCCTTTTTTCAATGTATCCGATATCATGACTAAGAGAATCTTTCCATATGTATCGGTGTTCCTACTTTCCGTTTGCCTGCTGAATATCTCCATACGGCTGTAACGAAGTATATGCGGTGACTGCAAAAAATGCGACTGCAGTAATTTATCCCGTGTGTCCTAATCATTCTTTTATTGTTTTTCCTTCGTGATGCATATTTATATTCTAGATGGCAGGTTTCTAGTTTGTTTGAGTATTTTCCTTTGTTGTATCTACCGTATTTCTAAGTCCCGATAGGTTGGCATTTGTTAAAACTGCTGCTTTCAATGTCTATACATGTGATCTTCATTTAGTTAATGGCCTGACGTTTAATATAATTCATCCACCATAAAATTCATAAAATTACACATAATCGCTAAGGTTTCTCTATATCACAACTACAAAAAAATAAAAAAATCCATATCGTCCTACGATAACTCTTCAAATAAAGATAGTCATCCCTAGACAGTGCGCGAGTTGTCGGGCTTGACCCTCGCCCCTGAATCCGTGTATGTGCACCCTTTGTAGTGCTGCCCTCGCCGATGGGGTGACAAAAAACCCCAAACACAATGGGCGGACAATGACACTAATGCCTTATAGTTTTTTGTATTCGATCTGTAGCATTTTGCCCCACCCTGTCTACAGCGCGTCACACCAAACACCTTCTCGACACCCTATCAGAAGCGGCCTATTATTGATTCCTTTGTGTTTCTTTTGTTCATCAGCAGGAAAAAAACTAAATTTTATTTCTTTGCTTTCAAGATTAGCCGACGTTTTTACGATTATTAAATCTCTTATTTCACGATATATCAGAATAATGCGAAACGAATTCGCGTTATTATGATTTTGAGATGAAATGAAACTTAAACATTATGATGCTCAATTTAATGAAACGGAAAGGCTGTCGTAGGTAACGGTAGCAAATAATATATTTGGTTTTTTATTGCAACAAAATTACATATTACAAAGAAAATATATTAAAGAAAAGATCTCAGATACTGATCGGTGATGTGATGACCTACCGATCGGTATTGATTTTCAGCCTCTTCTTGTCCAGTATTGGCAGTTATAACAACCATGTAGGTTGTACGCGAAATAATATGATTATCAGAAAGGCAGGTAGAATTTAAAAAAAACAGAGAAAAGTAGTATGATAAAAGCCTAAATGTTTTATAATAATGATTAAATAGCTTATTGTTTAGGATAAAAACAGAAATATTACAAGCAGATCATATCTTTTAAAATTAAAAAAGAAAAGCTTAATAACGAAAATCCCAAAGAGAAATCGAGATAGAGGTTATATTCTGAGGGGTATATTTAATGTTATTCTTTCTTCTTCTGCTCGTTCGGAACGTATCGACGTACGATATATCACACATCATGCACCATTACAATGAGTTTCACAAAAAAAAACATTTTTTCGATTGCGTAAGCTGATTTCGTGCATAAGCAATTCTTTCCATTGTTGCACTTAGTGCCAATCCGACGAGGAATCTAAAGTAAGATTTTTAAACTAATCATAAAAAAATAATGTCAATGTTATCGGTTATAGATACCTATATACTTATTAGTGGAAGTGCGACGTGAGCTTGTTTTGAGAGCTAGTTGAATGCTTTGTAGTTCATATCATATGCGTGCAAAACAAAATATTTATGTAACTAATGCACATATAAAATCTGAAATGCGTCATTGTAACAAAAATCCGCAGTAAAATATTGTAACGGTAAACGTTTATAGTTAAAAGTCATCTAACCTATATAATATATCCCTGTATCGACTCATGATTAATCTGGCAATTCGGCGCATTGAAAGGCGCATTGGAAGTCAGCGCATATGCTACGGGCGAACGCGCCGACCCTTGACGTTATAACGAAATCTATCGTTTTCTCGCCCAGAGACAAATGCGAGGACATTGTGGATGAAGACGATCCACTTATCCGGTTCCATCTCAGCCCGTGAGAGTCCAATTCCTCACCACAAGGCACTGAGAATTTTCAAGCCCAGTGGGACTACCTCGGGCCTCACTTCCAGATGTGGTTAGATTTCTCCGAGCTCCCGTCTGGTAACAGGTTCGAAGTCGCTTACGCGGTCTTCAATCTTAAGTAAGCGGTAGTTCCTCACTGGAATATGTCGCTGATCCAAAGCGTCCTTTACTCTGATTACCACCCGAGATCGGGTGGCTAACGAATCGTTTTCTAAGGATCGATAGATTAAGGTACCCCCGCTTTTTTAGGTCGCATTGCGCTTCCAAACTCTCCGGGTTATTCGTTATTGAGGAAAGGCCGGCAGACCATTGCATCAAGCAACCATCCATCCGAAGTTTTCACCGCCGAGTTATCGCTTTACCGTAATAATGGGAGGGTCTGGTCGTGTCACCGCATATATCCGAGATACAGAGGGCTCCTCTTCAGGAAGGTTGTCAAGCAAAGTCCGGCATGCCGACCATCGCTCAGACATTCAGCGTCGCCCGAAGTCTTCTCCCAGATCAGCCGTCATGCACAGCGGGTTCACAGGTGCATGCACAGCGGGTTCACAGGTGTCGTCTCTCTTTGAGGAGGTTTGCAATAAGTGTTGAGCCGTGAGTCGGACCGACCGTGATATATAGAATTTGGCCATTAGGACCAGAACTGCACGATCCCATTAGACCCAATGTCGGCGCAGTTAGTCTTTACACCAATGCAAGAGCGAGCGAGAGATGATTCAGCCGATCTGATACCAACGGAAGTAGCGCGTGTCAGCCGCCCACGAATCGCTAGCGGTGCGCACGTTACGACGCGCCTAACTCGACATCCCCATTGATCCGCGCAGTAACTCATCAAAGAACAATAGAAAACAGACCAACCACGAGATATCGTCAGTTCGAAACATATTACATAAAGACTCGTCCGTTTATAACATATTACATCATCTCTAAGTAGTCATTTATTACAATTATTTGTAGATAGATATACCTCGAATAGTCACTTATTCATTATTTTCCGTGATACCCCTGTAGCAAATTTGACTCCACATGATTCAACGCCAAACAATTTGTCAGGTATTCCAGGACGAAGTTAGTGGAAAGTTTGTCAAGTGATTTCAAGTCGCTCCTCAGTTAGCGGACTTTGTTTAGCGGTTTCGCAAGTTGCAGACACTACGAGTCTCTCTACCTCCATCGGCAAAATAAAACTCATCAGCATTTGTGCGCTTTCGTTAAAGTATAACAAGTCTGGCTTGGATCTACACAGCTATGTCACAGTAGATATAAGAATTATTATATCTACTGTGGCTATGTAGATAGTCTGCGGTTGTGTATAACGTATTTACCTGAAATTATATTTTACTATTAGGGTTCCGCGCCAAAGCGTACGAACGAAACCCAATTGTTGAGATTTCCCTGTCTGATAGTCACCGGGAATCACCGGGGATTACCCAGGCCAGTTATAAAGTTAACCGCATCAAATTAAACTACAATCATAAAACTTGCAAAAAAAAGCCTTAATTTAGTTATTAAGGAACTCAAAGTGGAATGAAAAAAATTCCAGTCGAGTCGGAAATCAGTTTTTAGTGTACCTCGTAGAAGAGAAATTATGTATGTGAAAAAAGTATATCGACCCCCCCCCCCGTCTCCCCGTCCCGTTATCGCCGGAAAAATATCGCGATCGATATCTATGATACAGGGAAAATATAACAAAGTTTGACGATCTATGTTTTTGAGAAGTTAGTAAATCTATATACAAATTATTGAATTCACGTGAATGAAAGATTTGGGAGAGATAAATACAACTAGACATAAGTAAATTAACGAATGTTGTAACGTTTTCAAAAGCAATTTTTCTGATTAAATCCCCGGAATCATTTCTATTGTATAAAGTGAATATGTGCGAAGATATTTAATAGTAAGGATGCCTTTCCTCGTGAGACACTAAACCCTCGGCGCGCGAGTGAATCTCGCAATTGAAGCCGTAGGTAGGTGAAGATTCCGTGTACATCGATATAACCATAGAAATTATAAAATTATAAAATTTTATTATCATTTTCATTTTATTTATTTTCAAAGCAATAAGACACTGTTAGGCAACTATTTAAATATATGTACTAAATAGGTAATATTACAATATAATAATAATACTATATTATAATAATTATAAGCTGCGCTCTCCGGCTTCACACGGGAAGGATTTAAATGTATTGTTTGGGATGAGATTAGACGTACATAAGACTTTCTCGTCCCCGTGGCATGTGCCGCGGCCGCGTAGTTCGCGTCGACACTTACTAACTAAGGGGGCTATTAGAAGACTAAAGAATTAAAGTGTCATTTGTTACCTAAACAAAACAGGTGCGTTGGAAAAATTCACGTCGCGGGTAGGGTTACCCCTCATTGTCAATGCTTATGGCGTAAAATATGAAAAATGTTGAAGCCCTAAGTATTTTTTCATGAGCAGTGTTTCGGTATATATACGATAACAAGCCGCTGAGTTTCCGGACGAAAGTTATGAATATAGGACGGGATATTACGGTCAGGCTTGATTCAACTTCAATGACAAGGCAAAGCACATATTAATATTTTTCTCAAAATACTTTTCCACTTAACAGACCAACGCCAACAAAAAATATGCTTACTCATTCCACATATCCACCGACTTGCCCTTATCGTATGCCAAAAAAAATTAAGACCACCGCCAACAAAAAATATGCTTACTCATTCCACATCTCCACCGACTTGCCCTTATCGTATGCCAAAAAAAAATAATTTCAAGGAGATCCGTTTGTAAGGCAACTCATATTTCTATCGTAGGTCGGAATCCTAAATCTAATCACTTTTCCCATTAATGAATAAAACGGATTGGCGAAAGAATTTTCGAAATCGGACAATGTATTCTTGAGATATCGATAACTCAGACATACAAGACAGACGGAGACAGTTTTTTTTCAATCTTACAATCCTTTGCGAGGTTTTGTTACCATGCACAATAACTCGAGTAAACTACGTGCGAGGTAAAAAAATCTTTCGCTAATCGATCGTTATGACCAATGTGCAGAGCCCAGTTTATTTTAGGGTTTGTACGACCTAGTTTTTTTTAATTTCAAGTCAGTTAAGTTTGCGGCTGCCGCCTCTCTGCCAAAACAGCAAAACATATGTATTAGGGTACTACGCGTCTGTAGGAGGTCTCTTTCATTTAGATTTTAATTTTTTGGAGCTCTATGCGAAAGGATTATGCATTCAACGATCGGCCGCTACCAGGTGCACAGAAAAGTTAGGAGTTGACGTAGCTGCCAGCAAGTTTTTATTTCAAGTGGTCTTGTTTTGCGAGCTGGTCATATGCATCGGAGATTCGAATGCATTTATAACATAGTATATTTTATGGAGAGCAATCATTTTATTTTTTAAAGTTCATATAATTATTAGGATATATTAAAATCAGGTTAATTTTATATATTTTATAATTTCAAGAAGGCTCTAAAGTTACATAGGAATATTTAACCCTAGCAGACAATGATAGATTATAAAGCACTTAACCAAAAACTTGGTACAACATTAAGACATCAGTAGATCTGCAAAAAAATTGTTAAAAAATACGTCAACATGAAAACGAAATAATGTACATATATTTGTTCGTTCTCACCATTGCTTTAAGATGGCATTATCTAGACAGATATCGCATTTCCTTTTTTTCTTTCTCGCTCTTATATTGTCGCTTTCATCTACCTATGCAGAAGATATATTTCCAGCCATTACAAAAAATCACAACAAGTTGCGATCTCAACTCGCGAGTGATATCGCGTTATTTATTCGTAGCTCAAAGTTCAAAATAAAATAAACTTGCTTCCTCCCCTTGACGTTCCCGAATGCTTTAAATTATGGATAAAGTTTCGCGACTTCAATTCAGCGCACCGACCGTCTAAAAGCAATCATTATAATAATATAAAAATGTCAGAAACTTTGGTTTCCCGGCGAAGAGAAACAAAGATTTTTCAACGTCATTAGTGTCAGTCAGAATTCTGAACTAATGCGAATATAACCAAAAACAAATTCACGATATGCACTCAAAGTGGTTGCCAGGGAGGGAGGACGGGGGGGGGGGGGTATTGTTTGATCCACTCTTCTGCCCCTGAAGTTTAAAAAAAATGTAATATTTCTCAATCCAAAGTGAGCTTACAGCATAACAAAACTTTGAAGTAAACAAATGACGAAATCTACCGGCGATGTGCAACATTGGTTAGAGCAGCGACTCCCAAAGTATGGGTCGCGAGCGGATATTGAGTAGGCCCTGAAACTGATTGATTTATCAACTGATTGATTTGTCACTGAAAAACACTGTTAATCGCAAGCAATTAACAAAATTCATATCGAATTAATTGCGAAGTGACTAAAATCGAAGTCGACGCTAAAGCTGCAATGGCAAGAAATAGGCAACAAATATATTCTTCTCATTGAAATATCACATCTTATATTTAGTAGGTAATATAAAATTTCGATTGTAACTGGATGCTTTTCTTTTGGAGGGAAGCTCTTTTACCGGGGTTACGCGTGGCGAGAGTGAACTGGCAAAAATTATAACGGGATGCTTTTGGTGAGACGCTTTATCGTCAGAAGTCCTGTACTCTTCCTCCGCCCCCTCAAACTTAACCCCCCCTCACTCGCCCCGCCTTCCCCAACCCATTCTCGAGTGTCCAATACGACGCATTAAATTGGATTTTTGCTATTATTATTGACGCTCTCTATCGGACTGTAGCGAAACTAGTGCAGGTACCGCTATAATTAGTACTTAGTATGCCTGACAGATTGCAGATGGCAGTGCCGTTAAGAAATTTCTTTAAAATAAACAATGAATTAGTTAAAAGCTTCGCTCCTATAGTGTGTCTTGCGACAACTCTGTCTTTTTTTCTTAATTGTACAGTCTTTCGCTTATTTACGATATATATTAACGAGAAAATGCTACAGCAGAAATATTACTCTTTCCTTTATATTAGGCACTGGATGGGTCCCGAACTTAGATTTTTTTATATGTTGCGTGGTCCAGACAACTTTAGAAACTACTGAGTTAGAGTGATATTCATAGTGACATAATCACATTTAAGAACATTTTTAAATCTCATGGGATGAATTATAGACATTGTCGCCGAAAGCGATTACTTTACGTCATCATGCAAAACTTTCTATTCTTAGCTCGAATGCTTCTAGCGATTTTGTGGTTCAATGGTCTTTTCTTATACATCGACTCTATGTCAGTCAATGTAAAATACTTCAACCCCACTTTAGAATTAGATTAAGTAGATTTCTAACAAAATTATAAACGGATTTACCGCGTGAAGTTGGTAGCACCCGACGTTTCGGCGATGCTACAAAAGCCGTTGTCCAGGGTACTCAGTCTACCCTGGACAATGGCGGTTCCAACCGAATCTTTTTTTAAAATGAAGGTAGTTAGTTACCTTCAACTAAGACTGCTGCTAAAAAGTGGAACCTCAACCATAGGATCAACCATAACCATCTTATAAAACGTTGATCTAAATCTATTTACAGTAAAACCCAGTCCAGCGACCAATTTTTGACCCCCACCCCCCTAAAATCATACCGTCGTCATATTCCAATGACCCCCCCCCTCGAAAAATTACGTCATTTCCAATAATATAGTTACTGCAAGGTATATTACTTACGTAAACTGTATTACTGAACCAATTGTTGATTTAAACAATATTTTTCCTAAAAACACATAACTATAATTATTATTTTTCTCAAAATAAATAGTTTAAGAATAAAAAATGACGATTGTTGTTTTTTATTTTATGTTTTTTTATGTAATTTTTATCAGTAACATTAGCTCAAATAGTTTAGGCCATCTTTTGTTATTTTGGGGTCTACAAAGATTAGCGAGTGATGATGTCATTTTTGGCAAGACCTATTGTAAGACAGTAAAAATTATGTAGTTTCAAGTAAGAGAGTACCTACTTATTCTATTTATTATGTTCTGAAGTTTAGGTATTCCTGGATAATCAAAACTACGGCCTTATATGCATTAATAATATAGTGATAAATAAAAAAATATATATTTATTACTTGTCATTACGGCATTTTTGTTAGATATTCCATGAAGAAACTTTCCATACACATAAAGGTAATGAATGGAATTTAAATCAATCTAAATCTCTATTTTAATTTTCTACTCAGAGCTTGTATTAAAATTAGCCCAACGGGATGATTTTAATCATTCAACTTGTAATTAAATCGAGAGAAGGTTGATCAAAGAATCCGTGACTTTTACTTTGTAAGGGTGGGAGATCAAAAATTACGGTTCAAAAATGTCTAATTGGGGGGTCATTTTGGCTCACTGAAGCGAAACTTCAAAAGCGTTGAAAATACCGAGGATTTTTCAGTTAATTTTTCAGCTTCATTAATTAACGGCAAATTCTTTGCATTAATTTTGGAACGGTCGACGTCTATCTATGCGATTAGGTCATGCGAAACATCTTCGTTTTTTTTTTTCTTAAATATTCACTCCTAAAGCAAGAATTTAGTGTATATCAATATATAACAGTATTCTGTAATTCCATAATGATTTGTATAAAGTATACTTAGATATAATGCCAACATAAGACATTAGTTTTATGCCCGCTTAATCAGCCTTATTTCGAATAACTACTTACTTAAGCTGCCACTTAGCGGTGACACATAAGTAACGCTTATCTCGATAAGACTCCGTTCAAAAATTGGTTATTTAGAAACACTTCCAAACAGTGACTTAACTAAGCAATGCTTCGACGCTCAAAGTCGCGATGAAGCTACTAACTAATAACCGGTTATTTCCGCACAACGCTAGCTGTCAAAGCAGTCTTTTTTTCCTTTCCTGTTGGCGTCGTTCTCAAATGAGATTTGTTTTCTTCGTCGGTGTTGTTGCGTGTTGCGTCGTTATTTTGGTATGTTGTACGTTTTTTTTAAATAAATTGCCAATAAAAAATAAATATTTTTTAAATATTTCGCTTGAAATATAGTAACTTATATTTCGGGCGAAACTTTTCTGTTAGCTCGGTAAACGGATCGAACAGTTTTTTGTCTTGTTTAGCAATTCTCCGAGACCTAAACATTCTCAAATTCCTCTAAAACTTAGAAAGTATTCCTAATTTGTCCATAATGCGGAGAAAACCAGAAAAATACAACGCTAATCACTCGTTAATCTAGACTGGCTGCTTGCCTAAAATTACGTTTGAGAACTACAGCCGCTAAGCCATTGCTTTGAACTAAGCTGAATATTAAATTTTAAGCAACCATTCTAAATAAGGCAGTATGTCTCTATATAGGTTACGGGAGTACCTCAGCGTCAAAGTCCTAATTCTTCTAGTCAATAGTTTGATTTTATCTGTATTAGACGATGGCGACTGTGTGTACGGCCCGTGTCTGTAGAAATCAGAGCGTAGGCTTCAGAGAATACAGAACGCCTGCGCTAAATTTCGCCATAACGTTTCGCTTTTCCTCAAGAGCAAATATGCTGAATATGGGACAAAGGAGGCAACTACACTTAGCTTCGTATGTTCTGAAGATTGTGTGGTCTGAGGAATCACGATATTTACATTCGCTGTTAGCATGGTCCCCTTCCCGGCACAAGCACTCCACGCTAGCACGCCAGTATCTTACTAGTGTACCTAAACATAGGGCCTCAAGTTTTCAAGGAAATTTGCTTATTATTCAGCAATAACAAATACTTGCAATGAAAAGACAGAAATTGTAAATCATCCAAACTTGCTTCATATGGAATATTTTTCATTATAGTTCATACTACGTTGAAAAGACGAAAGTAATCATTTAAGCCTTTCCTGATTTGTGTTCAATTTGTCAAGGGGTGGTGCGATGGTGTACGCGTGGTGATGTGTGGCCGAGTCATAAACAATACTATGCTGAAAGGGCGTAAATGGTCAATTATATATTTTCAAGGTTATTTTTCTTTTAGCTAAATTAAAAAAGGAAAATGAAATAATTTTATAATGAATCAAATTAAATAAAAATTAAAGTGTCTCCATAAGATATCGAGCATATTTAAATTAAATATATTCTTTCAAAATGACGATTTCGCTAGCCTTCATAATTATCACAACTTTAATATTTCTTCTTATTTCGACTTTTAGTCGAATGCGTCCTATTTTGTTAAAATCACAGTATATAATTACTCTAAATATAAATGTCAAATTTTAGAAAAATCGCGTCAACCGCTCAGGCTCCAGATAAAGTGTGTATGTCTAGCAACCCATTTTAGGGTTAAAGTTAGAGGGATTTCATTTGTGATTGTCATGCGAAGTGACGGCTCGTATCGTAATAACATGGCGAAACCGTCTCTTCTAAAAGAGAAACGTCATGATTCAAAAGCCCTAATAAAGGCTAGAAAGACCACTGGTGGGGTTGGTGAGGTGAGGAAGAGAGAAATCTACAGAAGGGGACGGCCGAAAGAACAATTCGCCCAATATTGGAGGCAATTCCTCGTTTGGATTCACCACCGTGCTAGTCGAAATCAATGCTAAGGGAAATAGTGGATAGGCTCTTCGAAACGGCAATTTTTAGGTCAAAGGGCAGTCGATGATATGGCATAATGCCTGGTTTCAGCGTAAGTACAGGGTTGATTTTAAAAATTGTACTACGGGCGAGCCTGGCATCGCGAGACGTTTCAACGAACTCTATCTTTATATCGCCTCGAGATGAGCGTAAGAAATTTCCAACAATACAAATCCACGTATCAAGTTCCGACACTACCCGTCAAATGCCATCTTTTACGGCGAGGCACTGAGAAAAGACACCCACCGGGCGTCCTACCTGTCGTATTATACGCGGCATTCCATCACTCGGAAATATCGCGGATCCGTGGCGTCCTTTACTCGGCTTTCACCAAAGATCGGGTAGCCAACAGATCTTTTCTAAGAATTTGTGACGACAGATCGACACCTACCCCCACGTCTTAGGCCAAATTATGCTTCCAGGCTCCTCCGGCTATTCGTCAGTTGAGCAAGGCCGGTAAACCGACCTGTACATTAACCGTCGAGGGCCGCCCGAGGGGTTTCCCCAGGTCAGCCGCTCAGCGGATTCACCGGGTTAGTCTTTCTTCGGGGAGGCTGTCGGATAGGTGCTGAGCCACGACTCGGGCTGATCATGATAACAAAATTAGCAATTAGGACCCGAGCTGCACGAACCAGTTAGGCCCCAAGTAAGTAGCGTAAGTATATCCGGGGTTTGCTGGATAGCCTCACGTAGGCCCATTTCAGAGTTCGCCGGTTAATCGTGTGTGTCGCATTTACGACTGCCATCCGGCCGTTACTGCTGAAAGGTGGAAAATTGGATTTTTTTTGTTACCAAAGTTGTGCATTAGTCATTTGTTGAAGGCAAGAGAACCTATGCTTCCAAAAACAACGACTATGAATCACTCTCTTTTGTTTCAGGGTACAACGCGGGCGTCAAATCAACAAGTCAAATCGACGAGTTTATTGTCTTCCGAAACGTATACAGAGTTGTTTAAATATTGTGGTGTATAGAATTATGAAGGTATGAATAAATACGACGCAACGGGTTGACGCCCACTGCGTGGAGGCGAGGGGGGTCAATACGCGACCAGTGGCTCGGAGCTACGGACGTGCACACGGGGATCGACAATTGAAACCGATAATAGTTTTAATCAACCAATCAGTACATAATAATGCCATAAGAGGGGACAACATGGACATTTTTATACAGTACTCTGTATACATGATATTATACAATTTGATTATATAACCCAAAGAACAAAACTAGTGGTCGTAATTGTAATTGATAAGTGTAAAACATTGTAATTTCAATTGATAATAAATGAAATATGAAATAGTCAATCAAATGGTAACATATGAAGTGTCGAGCAAAATGAAGAAAATCAAAATGGAAATTGTAAATTACATAATTATTTCACTTACATCATAAAAATACAATTCTCTCTTAATAAGGTAACCTTTTAATTTGGACTTAAACTATGGTATTTTACTGTTTCTGAATATAAAAAAAATATATTTCCGGGTAGTTCATTATAACATACCATTCCAAAGTGGTTAAGATCCCTTTCATATAATTTTAAAGACGGACCGGGTAGTATTATATTATATATTATGTCTACCACTGTAACAGTGAATGTTATTTCTTACACTATATTCAGATTCAAAACGATACAGAATTTATTTTTTTGCACGATATTCCTGTAAAAAAATGGTTTGTCAAGGATCTATTCGACCTTTTAGTCTATTATGAAGTCATTACAAATTCGGAAAAGAAATCCCGATCGTCTGGGTCTTTAATCAGTGATTCTTCGATCTCACCGACTATATGTAATGCTCTAGCGAGGTGGATAGAACAGAAGCCAATTGAATTCATTTTGACTACCCGGGGGTTAGGAATTTGCAAAACAGATAAACAGCTTATATCCCCAGTCAATCGATCTTTGGGTCTTTTATTGAATTAATCATGTATTCAAACAATAAAAATTACATTATATGAATAATATAAATAATCTCATAACTATAATACCCAATATAAAAGTGAAGGTTTTGTTATAATGCAGTAAATACAATGACCGGCAACTATAAGGTATCTGCCACTGCGACACGATGGCGAAAATTTAGTGATTCTAGTCATATTTATGGGAAGTCCCGCATGAGAATAGGACATCACAAGAAAACGACTTCGTCTCATCGACATATAAGGCCTAATATGTCGATGTTTCGGTTTACCCCGGAGTTGTAAATGTCGGAGAAGCAGTAGCAGCTCCCGCAGCGGGGGAGTGCCTAGTACCTTAACTCTCTATAATACGACACTCAATGAAACACAAACAGGCAGAAAGCCGCATAGCACACAGCTGGGAAATCCTCTCAAGTGACCACTGATGGCATCCAGAAAATCCTGTCTCGCGACCGAGAGCACAGGACACAAGATAACATTCTCTGCAGTTTGCCACCTTCACCACGTATGCGTCAGAGATCATCAAATAGTCGAAAGTGAAATAAATTGACTCTGAAGTCACCGCGGCCTCTGCCCATCTTTGCGCTATTCTTCATCGATGATCGCATCGCACATAGGTGCCGTGACAATTTCACGCACCGCCAATCAAAGGGGTGACGAGAGGCCGCCGCCCGCGGGGCCTATCTATGTAGCTTTGCTATTGCGTGCTGGTAGAGAGACAAACGGCAATGTTTTTGAGCAGACCGAAACAGGTGAATGACCTCAGTATTATGTACGGATGCCATTGATATTAAAAGATTCTCCGCTTATGCGAGACACTTTATTTTGGTCGGCAATGGTAGCCCACCGCCATGGCGAAAGAGTGAAGTGACAGGTGCCAGCAATGCCCACCCAATAAGCATTAACCAATTTATTAAATTCAGGGTAACATAGCATAAAACAGTAATAATCACTTGATAATCAGAGCGCTATACAATATTATGAATTCATCAGTTTTATGTACCATTTAGAAAAAAGCTTTGTTTTGATAATCACAAATAATCGATATTAATAAAAGTAAAAACGCGTAATCTAACTTACATACAATAAAGTATCCAGAAAATGATAACAAAGAAAGTTGTTCATCAAAGTCATATGAAGCATAAAACAGTAAAAGACGTGAACCAAATTAGGTACCATAGAAATTGTCTTCAAAACGCAAATTTGAAAAGACAAGAGATAAATATTTTAAATATTAAATATAGCATAACAGCAAATAAATAAATAAATAGTTGCAGTATTGTCATATCAAAAGACACAACAAAACAAAAATAATCCAAAAATAAAAATTGGAAGTTAGAAGTGCAAAAAAATATTCATCCATATTGTAAAAAGCATTGAATAGAAAGTTTGATTTTGAATTTTTTTTTCAAAACCATTTTATTCATCTTTCTTATCGATTCCGGCAGTGTCATAAACAGTTTAATGCTAATATACAAAAATGATTTTTGAAAAAATGTTGGACCTTAGGGAGAGTCTTTACCATAGGGAGTATAATGGACAAGGCATTATACTTTCGTTTCGCACTCGCCTTCATTTTCTTTAGCATATAATAGGCACCTTAATATGTATTCTATTACGAGAGCCCTAATTTCTAATTTCTGCAATAGTGGTACACAGTGCGTACCACGTCGCGCCCCTAAAATTGTACGAACTGCTTGCTATTGCAGTACGAACACTCTTTGGCTTGCGACTGCACTTTCCCAGATTAAAATACCGTAACTTAATCTCAACTAAAAACAAGCATGATAAGCATTTAGGGCAGCCGATTCGCTCGCAAGAAATTTTATCATTCTAAGAGCAAAGGTTGCTGTAGCCAGGTTTTTACATAAGTTATCAATATGTGATGTCTGTTTTAGCGTTTCGTCGAAGGTAATTTTGTAGATGTCGATAATATTGACAACTTGGACTTGGTGGCAGTATTGTCAAACTACCACATACATATTATTATAACACTGCATTTAAGTATACTTCTGAATATTGGACAGTCCTTTCAGTGAAAAAAAAAGTTTGTGAAGACCTGAATGACCTCTCCCTGCAAGCTGAAATCCCAAAACATCCTATGCCGAGATATGGCTATACGCGAAGAGCAGCCAACTTTGGAAAGTGATTGGCAAGAAGCTTGGTCCAACGTCCAAGTTAACAACAAACAAACCATCAATGAACCAAATATCCAGATTTCAGGTTATGCTGGAACTGAACGAGAAACTCCAATGCCGTTAAGGGACTTAAATGTTGAGTTCTCAGTGAATGACTTTGTTTTAAATATGACGAAGACTAACCTCATTAATTTGAATGTTCGCGTATTTTGCTCCACTAGTAATACTTGATTTTCAACAATCAACCACCACAATCAATGATTTCGGATAAGTTTTTGGTTTTCGTTATCGACAGCGGTATATGATATAATTGAGATATCGATGGTCTGTGCGATAAACTGTTAGTGATAAACTGTTACTCTTCAAGTTAGTGTCGCTTCTTGATAGAGTGGCGCCTAAAACATGCTACTTTGCTTGTGTGCAGCATCGATATAAGGCAGTGCATGCACTTCTATCGTATGCAACTGAATTGTGGAATGGAGTGGCAGGTCACGATCGCTTTCTGATCATGCAGAAATGGGCTGTGCACACAATGCGGTTGGGCACCTCTGCGAGAATTGTTTTCCGCGAGCTAGGGATACTAATTCTGTTTAGATCAGGAACCACTTAGAAAACTTTTACGTCGACGGCGTTTTCCATAATTATCTGACAAGATACTACAATCAACACCGTTCGGCCAGTTATTATATCAGAAAATATGAAAGCTTGACGGACGTTATCGATTAAACGATTTTATAAAGTCAATATATAGGAGATATCTAAAAACATTATCTGTGGCGTCAATGATTTTTTATGTAAATATATTTAATTATGATGTAATATGTATGATGTAGTATGTAGTATGTAATATGCTCTTAACTTTTATTATTTTTCTTTTGAATTAAATCTTTATTTATAGAATGTCCACACAATCACAATATTTGCTTAGTTGGCGACAGTAAGCAAAGAACAGTAATATGGTAGTTAAATTAATTTATTGCTGTGGATTGAACAATTTAGTTAAATAATATTTGTATTTGATGTTTTAATCACATTATTTGTGAATAGCTTCAAATTAAATTAAATTAAATTAAATATGCCCAACACTGCGTTTTGTATAACTGTGTGTGGTTATTAGGTGTATAAAAAATCCAAGTATGATTATTATGAAGATAAACTATTCATTATGATCTCCTACGTAGGCAATAGGCAAGTTTAAATTGCTTTCACATTGCTATTGGTCAATATGCAGATAACATAAATAAATTGAGACATGTAATAAATACTGAAAGTCAGCGGACAATGACCATGTGATCGAATGTCATGTATAAAGGATGGAATTGGTGGAATTATGGGTTTAAGTAACGTTAGAAATTGAACCATCGTAATATAGTTAGTTACGCTGATCAATCACTGACTGGGTAACACTTAAGGTGACTACCTCTCTCAAACAGTGAAAAACTGACATTTTACAGACGAATTTAAGTGACTCCCGCGTGCGTTTAAACAAAAATAAAAGTAGGAGTCTTGTAGCAAATTTTTTAATCTTTAGTACTTATTA
>JAOPUG010000042.1:3703456-3717579 GCA_027564375.1 Micropterix facetella | reverse complement strand
GTTGATTCGTAAGAAAGTTTCAAATATTAATATTTGTTTCTTGTTTTCTTTACTAATTAAAATTTTATGTTAGTTTGCCTATTAATAAAGACTAATTTGTCCATTATTTGCCAAAAATTGAGTTTTATTACTTGCCAATTTTGAGTGGTTTTATTTAACGACCGAAAACGAGACTTTAACTGCCTAGGGCAATCCCGGGACCAGTCCCGGGATCCCAGGATTGATTTACCTCAATCCAAAATCCCGGGATCATAAAAAGGGCCCAGGATTGTATCCATTACCCCTATCAAATGAAACATGTAGCACACATTATTTATGGGGACACACACACACACATCATATTTACCAAAAATGAACTCCCTACTCCAATACCATACAGAAGCAAATGTATTACCTTCTCCTTTTAGACATTGTAGTACGAGTGAACTTCCTTCGGTTGCTTTCGCCTTCTTGAGCAGTTTGGAGATGAATTTACGACACGATTCGCAGGAGTAAACGCCGAATTTTCTGGCTTGTTTGATAAAGCGGTAGAATCGAACCGCCCCGCAGACGCCGCAAGTCACCGGACCGGGAGAATTGCCCGAGGGGTTAACTGCAATGACAAATAAAATCAAAAGGTCAGATCGGTAATTCATATTGCTCAGTGAGCATTTTAAAGAGGTTCTCCCTCCACCGAATTTTTACTATCATATTGGCTATTAAACTTTGTTGTGCAGCTCAGAACAGGAATATGGCGGATTTCTGAAACCATTCTGGAAGATTCCCGAGCCCTGATGTTATTCTTTAACCCGGAGCTTGCTTTGTATGATGATATGAAAGATGTTGTATCGTTCTGAATGTCGCGTGACATAAGTAAAATATTCCAGTTTGTGAATCGTTATTATCCTTGGTATTTCTGTGTTTTTGCTCGAATGATTTAAGACAACTTCATTCTGACTGGTGATCCAGCTTCTTAGGTGTCTCCTCCGATAGACCCATATCTCAAAGGCTTCAAGTTTTCTCAGCATTGTATGCGATAGTCTCCAACTTTCAACTTATAAGAGCAATATTGAGAATAATATGATGTTGCATCTATCTAAAAGACCTTCAGGTTTCAGCCGATGTTTCTATCGCTTAATAGCTACCCCTGTACCCCCTGAAACTGAAGACTGAAAATAACAGTAACAAGGAAACCTTGACGTAACGTAGAATCTGAATGAAGCAACATACAACGAAAACAGTAAACTGTTTACTGGAATTAAAATACCGTTCCAGATGCTATCTACTAGCAGTTGACATCGTCAAAATACTGTAGCAAGAGGCTCCAGGAGCTAGTGACCAGGAAGTGTCTAGGAAAAATAGTTGAGGTTTTCCTTTGCGTCCACACCACCATTGGTACATTATGACAGAGGACTCTCGCCAGTCTAAAATTGAGCAACCCGCTTCTAGCCGGTATTGAGGTCAGCTACTGCGTCCCGACATGGATCATAGTAGGATTTAAATTTGAGGAAGAAATGTACGTATACGCGCACAGTAGTAAAGAAGCTGAAGGCGATAATGCTCCGGGCGAATTTAGATATGCTCACTTAGTATAACACAACGAGCACCCAGATATTGCCGCGCTCTTCGCACCACCGTTGTTCCCGTTTACTCCGTCACTTCCAACATCGCCCGGTAATTTTTAACTTATGCGGAAAGCATATAATCGCTGCTTTCAGCTTCTTCACTACCACGGAGGAAGCGTTCCTTCCACCGAGAGATTTAATCCATTAAGGGGCCATAACCTTGCCAAGGGGAGCTCTTCCGCCCTAATCCGTTGGTTCCCCGAGGGATGCCAGATTATTAGCTGCCGCTCCCCATGCTAGACAATAGAAAATATTTTTATGGAACAAAACTCACCATTATTGTTATTATTATTATTATTATTAGCAATGAAAGCGGAGAAGGGTCCTTCAGTCCCGGAATTGGCCTGTGTATTGGAAGAGTTCAGCTGCAGGCGAGCTTCTCTCAGGATCAACTTCCCAGCCGACGGCTGGCAACGCTCAGTCGGCGATCGCTCCGGCGGCGGAGATGGAGAATCCGCATCCGATTCTTCCTCGCTCTCAGAATCCAAACTGTCTTCAGAGTCAGAACGGTCGGAAGTCGCGCTGCCGCTGCTGCGATCCGAAGAAGGTGAATCGGAACGCATCGAGTGCGCGAGCGTCGCCGCTTCAGCGCGCGGCGAATCACCGTCGAAGTCCGCCTCGGAGAGATTCCGTGAGAATGTCTCTCGGAAAGAAGAGTGTCCGCTCGCGACGCTCGAGCCGAATAAACCGACAGTGCGAAACGGATTTGGCGTTGACAGCGAGAGCGGCCCGTCGGAATCTACGCCGTCGTTGCTGTTCGCCGAGCTGTCGCACGTCTCATATGCTTCGTCGCGGTGCGGTCCGTCAGTGATCCCGCCGAAAAGCAGCTTCGGTCTCTTGAGCATCTTTGAAGCGAGCGTCCTCGGTGCTTCCTCTCCGTCGGCGAATCTCTTATTCGGCTTGATGATGCGCGATGAATAAACGCTCCTAGAGCCATCAACGAGAGGTGGGGGAGAGAATCTACCGTCGCCGAGCTGAGCAAATCGCACGGATGATTTCTTCGGTGGAGGACTGCGGCCGTTCTTTGCGCGAAACTCGATGAAGTCGAGACCGATCTTCGATCCGAGGTCGGTGAGCTTTGCAGGCTTCAAGATTCCGCCGAACGAGCCGAGATCTTTGAACATTGACTTTTTCTTGATTATGGGCACGAGGGGGAGGTGCAATTTGAAAGGAGGCCGACGCGGGGGTTCGTATGAATCGCAGCTCTCGACTGCGCCGAATGTGACAGTCTTTTTAATTTGCACCGCGGCGACTTTCGGTTTGCCGTCGACCTCCATCTTCTGTTGCAGCCGAGTTCGAACGCTCGATTTCTGACCGGTGTCTTTTAGTGAGCGCTCCGCTGTCGACGAACTCTCCACTTCATCCGATGGCTTATTCTTCAATTCGGGGTTTTTGCGTGATGGATCCGAGTCAGCATTCTCAGCATTTTCTTCCTTGTCCTAAAAATAATATTATATTTATTTATTAAATAATATGATGATTTAGTAGGAAAATTATTAATAATGTATGAACTAGCGAGCGCGGCGTATGGCTCCATCCATTATAATTATTGGTACTAGATTTTCTTACTTGCGCATCACCTATACACATACTAATGTTCTTAATCGCAATGCGATCACAACTTGTACCATACTATATAAATAGTGTTACTATATAACCACAGCCGAATAGTGTTACTATATAAATTAGTACCTAAATTTCATTGATAATGTTACCAACCAACTCGTATATCATTGGGTATACTATAAGTAAGAATATTCATGATGTTATAATGTTCTAGACTTCATATAATAAGTGGCCCATAATGAAAGTTTCCGGAATTAGCAACATGCAATAAAGATGTAAAAAAGTAATTGCTATTTTTGAAAATGGAACTCTTTCGCTGTAGAACACATTTTATTTTTTACATCTATCAAATTATTGTTTTTTCTTCTTGAAATTTGTATGATTACCTATCTACAATTGTGACAAAACTGCGTTGTATTACAGGATTGCAGTATCAGCCAAGAAAAACATTGGATCTTAAAATTAATCCTCAAAAAGCAGAATTTAAGCTGAGCAAGGACCGGATAACTGTTTTGTTGTGCGTCAATAAGACTGGCCATCATAAATTAAGTCCAGTCATGGGTAAGAGCAAGAACTCAAGATGCTTTAAAGCGGTCAATATAAAATCAATGCTCATAGATTACGGAATCAGTGCCAATGCATGGATGTCTTCAGGCATATTTTTCGATTGGCTCTAAAATTCCTTTGTTTCTACTGTGCAAAAGTCCAAAAGTGAGCTGAAGCTAGAGCCAAATGGCTTATTTCTTTTGGATAATTGTCCAGCTCATCCACCCGCTGACTATCGTTTCCAAGGATGGCAAAGTAAAACCACTTTATCTCCCAAAGAATACAACAGCATTCATCCAACCCTTGAATCAATGCGTAATTAACGCTTTTAAAGCAATTTATCGATGAGAAATGATGTAGTCGATGGCGTCCTCCGCACTGAAGTTACTACATATTTAAATGCAATGAATCTTAAAAATGTTTCATACAGGATTGGGCTTGCATGGCAAGCTATCACCGCGGAAACAATACACAACTGCTGGAAGAAATTAGTCATGAGTAGATTCATTTTTTTGCAGTTTTTAATCTCATTTTCCCCAATTCAGTTTTCTGCATTTTCATCTTTAAAAAAACACATTCGAAAACCGTCACACAGGTGACGTCTTAGCAGAAAAAATACAAGCAATGCTCGTTGAAAGGAAAATATCCCACCATTGTTTCCACCGTTATTCGTGAAGGTGGATCCAACATGAAACGTACAATGATACTGGCTAGCATCGTTGATATAGACTGCACAATTCACAAGATTTAACTCTGCATGTGCAGCTTTGGATTCTCAAGAATTCTAATACCCACAACTCTTGACCAAATGTAAGAAGATCGTCGGTCACTTCAATCATTCCAATGCAGCACAACAAGAGCACAAACAAAATCGGCAACGACTGAATCAACCGATTCTTTCAGGTGTTCAAGACTGCACAACAAAGTGGAACAGTACATTCCACATGATTAAGCGAATGATCAAAATAAAAGATTCCCTGAGTTTGTACTCAAACAAGCACAATGTTCCGCCACAAATATAAGCTGAAGAATGGTTGTATCTGAATAACTGCGTCGAGGTGCTAAAACCGTTCGAGGAAGCTACGAGAGATCTGAGTGGTTCCCAATCAACTTTATCCCCTGTGATTCTTCTGATCTATATTTTAAATGATGGGTTGACCACCAAAGCATCTGATTTGATCAATAGAACAAAGCATATTTAATTTAGTCCAAAAAATTAAGGAAGAACTTAATATAAAATTCAATAAATTGGAAGGTAATATTTTATACCCACTCGCTAGCTATCTGGAACCATGATATATGGCAAAAATCGTTAGTAACATTGTGAAAGAATCAGTAAAATCTGAACTCATGTGATGGCAAAGAATGAATCTGCTGATGGTTAGGTAGACCCCCCATTGCATAAGAGAATAAGGAACGAAACATCACAAAATGACTCAAAGCCACGACAATTCCCACTTCAACCTCACCTAAGCTCACCTCAACCATCGACTAGCCCCAACCTAAGACAATCTTCTCTAATGGCCACCATACACGCTAGGGTTTGCATGATGGTTTTAACCTTACATTGGATAAGACTGTACGATTATGGTCAACCTTACATGCAACCTGGCGAATATCAAAATTGATATTTTTGCTGCTCGGTTATGCTTGTGCGTGGGCAAAACCTAACAGGTGTGGCAGTCACTCATGCATGCATGCACAGTTCTCAGTTTTCGATTGCTGTGAAGGCGGAAAGTTGCACATATGTGTATAAGCGTGCATCGCTGCCTGAATGTCAAAATTGATATTTTTGAGCTCGGTTATGTAGATAATCCTTTTCCAGAACTGTATAAATGTCATCACATGTTTCCAGAATTAATCAGCCTAAAGCCTGAGGTGATATTACGGCAGAAAATTTAAGACACTCATATGTTCTCCCTGTTGCAAGAATCTTAATGTTATTGTCAGTCTCTCATGGGCCGATATAGCTTTTCTCAAAACAGTATCTTATTTCTGGATTAGTGGAGTGACCAATGATAAAAGTTTCAAATAAGTTGTTTCATCCATACATACATATTTTTTGTAATCTTTTGGTGTGATTCTCAATTCATTTATCAAATTCATGTAAGAAAACTGATTCTTTTGCAATAACTAGCCTTTAACACCACTCTGTGCCATCTTTCCTTCTTTTCTTATATTTTTATTGCGTTTCAACTGATGCTAGGTTATAATCATCATGCAAACCCTAGCGTGTATGTGTTCTATGAAACTCGGTTATGTACATCGGTTATGCATGTAAGGACATAACCATCATGCAAAACCTAGCGTGTATGGCGGCCATAATACAAAGATCACTGGGCAGGATTTTAGATTGCAGTGATGATGAAAAATATGCTGATTCCAATTCAAAATATACAGGTGAGTTCAAAAAGTACCAAACCATAATTTTTGTACTAAGACAAGTGAAGCTCGGGAGGTGTGGCTTGGTGCATGCAGGTAGACTATCCTTATGCGCATGCTTGAATGTCCCTCAACATCCATAAATCCCATCCCAGGCTGAAAATGCCTCTGAAAGAAACCAGATTTCATGCCAGAGAAGACATTATGTATAATGCGACAGACCAGCGGAAAGCCACCCAAAAGAAGCGTTCCAGCGGTGCTTCCAACAGTGGCAGAACCGCTGGGAGAAGTGTGTGACTGCCCAAGGGGACTACTTTGAAGGAGATTGTATAAGATTGTTGTATATGAATATTAGTAGTTTTTATTCATAAAAGTCGGATACTTTTTGAACACACCTCGTATATTAGCTACATAGCTAATCTTAGATTGTAACAAGAAGACCCACTGTTGTGGTGGAGAACTACCACCATGTCTACTTGCGCCAATAGCTCGACAGTTCCTGTCAGCACCTGCTGGAAGCAAATCCTAGTGAACAGCTCTTCATGGGCTTAATCTACCGACCCCTTCAAAACTACCTGGCCGCCAAAAAAGCTGCCACCTGAATAATTTTAATTTTTCACATGTCCTACTACCTATTAATTAAGTACCTACTTTTGTTTTGTTATACTGTTCGTAATTAAGTAAAATAAAAGTTTTTATTTTCAGTATTTTTTCTATATATTCACATTTGCAAATATCAGTTTGTAGTACCTATTCGCATTCGTATTTGCAAATGTGAAAGAGCCACATCCGTTACAACCCTGTTTCCCACTAGACATCATAACATAATAGAATAAAAAAATTTGGAGGCCGGTCATACTTTCATAAAAGCGCGAAGTTTGTATGCACAGCGTGATCGAAAATTGCAAAAAAAATATGCCCGTCATTAGCTAAATATAATGAGAATGGCTAGATCAAATAATAAGTGGAAAACTGCAAACCCTTACCAGGCATGAGAAATGACACATTTTGATATGATTAATGTAAAAGCATTGGGAAAATTCATTGTCAAATCGAAATAAAAATGATAATGAGATAACATAAAATAGCTTAAAATTAGTCTCTAAAAATATGAAAAAATGTATCCAAACACAACTATGTTTAAATACAGCCACAGAGACCCTTATATAGTAAGTAAGTATAAACAGAGCTGCCATGGAATTCACTGACCAGTCGGGCCCATCATAATACTATTATTACACTTATAGGGGGTAAGCGGTGCGCTTTGGACTAAATATCGGCTGTGGTAGATTTAGGACAGCTGTCTTGCCACATGTGAGCATACACCTTACCACCCATTTACTCCCCCTTCAATTTGAGGTGCGGAAATCGCAGTTTTGACACAGGAGTTAATTATTTTCCTGGAGAGATCATGATTCTTAAAGAGGTGAAATAGTGATTTGGCCGGTAGGACACGAGCGCCAACTTCCACCGCGTGAAGCTGAACAGTGAAGCCATTCCGGGTGATGGCATTTGTGAGATCATGGTATTTGTTTAATTTGTACTCGTGATCTTTTGGGATATGTGATTCCTATGCAACTATGTTAACTATGCAAAAGTCCCCAAGTGTTGTCCAGTCATTCTGGCATTGAAAGCCAACAGCATGAGCCATACTGTTGCTGTCGTAATCTCCTCTCAAGAGGGACTTTTTTAGGTCCACATCGCTCATGCTTGTACTGCTATACCCCAGACCAGTGCCATTCTGGCTGATTCCCGCAAGAAACTTTTTGTGGAAGTCTACTACATGCTTCGTTATTCCGAATGTCAACCCTAGACTATCGAAAAACAAAAATGTTACACGTTTTCTCTATTTACCTAAGGCATAGACTTGCTGCATTGCTATTAGTAATATTAAAACGAAGGATTTGTTACAACTATGTAAGAAAGGCACTCATGAAAAGGGTGATTGAAGTAATAATAATAATATGTAAATAGTCATAATAATATTAATATGCAAATATTACAATAACTTTGTGTAAAGTTTAGTATTGTAAGTATAAGTTAACATAAATACATGAGGACTATCATTATAAAAACTGTATATTTCTTCATAAGGGGCTATCCATAAAAAACATTACGCTGATTTTAGGCATTTTGACCCCCACCCCTTGGCACACTTCATCAAAATATTATACCCCCCCCCTCATATTACATCATACTGAGTCTGAAGACCCCCTTAGTTTAATTTAAGTATTATGTAATACATAGTCCATGTACATAGTACAGATTTGCTATGGGCGAACCCGTCCATCCAGGAGCGTTTTAACAAAATTTATCGTTTTATCACCCCAAGGCGAAACGCAGAGACTTGCGGACATATACAAATCTACGTATCAAGCTCCACCTAGGCCCATAAGAGTCCAAACTCCTTACCGCGAGGCACTGGGAATCAAACTCAGTGAGCTTTCCTCGCACCCTTACTCCCAGATGCGATCAGCTTACTACGATCCCCAGTCTGGTTACAGGTTTGAGGTCACTTGCGCTGTCCTCTACCTCTAAAGCGGCATCCCTGACTAAAATATGGCGGATACGGGGCGGCCATTACTCGGTAACTCTCACCCGAAATCGGGTGGCCTACACTATCATTTCTATGGATAAGCAGCTAGAGGTACTTACTTACCCCCGCTTTCTTAAGAAGCATACACTTCTAAACTCTGTTAGGTCTTCGTCAGTGACAACACGGCCGGTTTACCCGCTCCGTGCGTCAGCTGTCCAGATCAGCCCGAGTTCCTGTCCCTAGGTCCGCCGCACAGCGGGTTCACCGGGTTGGTCCCTGTTCGAGGAGGCTCCTGAACAGGAGTTGCTCCGCAAAATGGGCCGTCCAAAACACAATGGCCATCATAGCCCAGACTACACAGAACCATTATGATTCTTCATAGTACAATTAGACATAATTACATCAAAATGTATAATTAAAGAAAAACATTAAATATATTTATTTTTATAATGAAATTTGAGAATTATTCGGCCGTCCAGGGATTGGCAAAACATTCGTTAACCTCAATTATATGTACTGCCTGGACTATGTCCGTTTGACCGAGAAAAATGTCACAAATAATGTCCTCTTCGCCCTTTCAATTTTCAGCACTATAACCTCGTCGCGTAGGCGGCATAAGAGTTCACGAGCTCTATGGCAACTCTATGTGCCACTCGTATTGGTCGCACATGACCCTGTACATTGCCAGATACTTGCAAGTCTTTATAGTGCATTTTGTTAATATGTTGGTGCAGTCTTCGGCTCAAACCGGCTCAATCGTTCAAACGAACGACTCCATGTGCCTTGTTGAACTGGTCATGGCGTTGTCTGGTCAAAGAATAGAAAAATGTTGGGCCTTGTTTGATTTACAAATTGAAATGTTTTGCATACATATTGGACTAATAATTTCGCATATCATGAGAGTTTTAAAAATATGTTCAGTAGGTATACATATTTTAAGAGAAAGTAAGAGATTTTTTACATTTCTACAAGAGATTCTTGGTTTGATATTATGTGAAATGGGCGATGTCACGTTTTATATGCCCCCCCCCCCCCCCATCGTCACATATTGTCACGCTAAGCACTAACCCCTCCTCACCCTACATTTGTACGTATTTTAGCCCCTAAGATGAAATATTGACTTCAAGATATTGACTCAAATCTGCCTCATCAGCTGCTATTAAGTTTGTGGCAAGATCAGCAAAAAAATCCCCGTACGAAATAAAACGTATAATAACCAAGGGATAAAGTCCACGTGAGATCGTTCGATTAAATTCCCTAATGCCTGTAATAACTGTGCGAGAAGCCTTGATGGGTTATAAGGAGGGAGTTATTCACTCCACAATGGGCGTATGTAGAAAGTGGCCGGGACATATTTTTTTGAAAGGCCTGCGGCCTAGGATAAAGGAATCCTTTACATTTCATACTTTATGCCCGGGCGAAAAATCGTAAAGCCGCCCAAAGTGTGTGGCCCCTTCGGCCATTCAGACTTCCTTACGGCCTTACCTTACTTTTACGGAGGCTGTTTAAATTGGCATTATGGCCATATCCGCCTTTGGAAAGGAGACGAGCCTCAATAAAAAAAGACAGCTTCGCGAGGTGGATTCGCTTATGCCTTTGTGCGGATGAAACTGGGAATAAAAGTTTCACCGATATTTCAAACATTTCGAGAATATACAATGGTAGCATATTAGTCGTGCGACGAAATGTGCGATATTTTGTAGTTTTTGGTGATATTAAAGAGAGAAGTTTTTTTTTGTTAAATAGTTATATATCGGCGCGAGCGGATCAATGGCATTACTAAAGACACAGGGCGAACTAAAGACAAATTTCTGCAATAGGTCCATGAAGCGGCTGATACGAATCAGTTTGGTTCCGTGACCAACCCAGTACGTAAGTGAATCATACTAAAATCATATCTGCAGAGGTCAGGTAGGAAAATATATCCAGTTAGTGCTATTTTCCCACGGTTTGACGACTGACCCTTAAGGTGACTACCTCTCTCAACTAGTGAAAAACTGACATTTTGCAGTCAAATTTAAGTTACTCCCGCGTGCATTTAAACAATAATAAAAATATGAGTCTTGGTTGGGCGGCAAATTTTCTTTTGCATTGACATTAAAGTAGTGCATGTGTACTTAACGCACTCATTAACAGGTAGTGCTAAATTCGTCGTGTTCGGTGGCCGACTGCTTTTGTTACCTACGTGAAAGATACCTACCCGCCTTTCGATCAGTCAGTATCAGAATTACGACCGGCATCTACATATATTAAACCGCTCCGCTTAATCTATATATTAAATGGCTCCGCTGATTCAATGAGAAAAACCGCTCCGCTAATCAAATAAACTCTATATCCGCTGACATTCCGCCTAATTGAAAGCATCGAGTAACTGCGCGCGCACGGACTCTAGCTGTGCTCAGCTTCTTCGCTGCTTCAAACGGCAGTCGACTTCTAAGGGTAAAGAAAACCAGAGTTTCAGGTTAGTGAGTGCCTTTTTTCAGTACTCGGCACGGTGACTTGTTTTCATGTGATAAATTTGTGCGCATCAACTAGAAAAGCCATATAATCAACTTAACCTCATTTAAAGAATATATTTAACTACATTTACGTGTAAGATCTCACGTTGTCAGACTATTTACATGTCTTGTAGCAAAATTCTTAATATTTAGTACTATGAAGCGAATTTTCAATACTTCGATTTTTTTCTGAATATAAGCTGGAAATCATCACCTATTTGTATTTTGCATTTTTCTTAGAATCTATAGGGGCAAAAAACTTGATACTATATTGGTAAGACTGCCAAGTAAATGATTAAAAAGGTGATGAAGCCATATTTTTCATTCTTTTCATTTTTTCATTATAGCTTTTCAAAAAACCAAAAAGATAATATTTGTCACGCACGATTTCAGAAGAATGGTAACTCCGCGCAAGCAATAATAGTCTCTCGGTGTATTGCGGCCACTGGTGTTCGCTTGCCGTAAGCATGTGTTCTCCGCGCAAGCAATAAACTGTATTGTGTAAAGCAATAAATATGATTTAGGTGTATTGCGGCCCGCTGGGTGTTTTCTTTGGCTTATCATTCCGCTGTATTTAGCAAACATTGACCCCTTAAAAAGGTACGGAACACTCAGCGCGCGCAAGTTGAATTTGCAATTGAATAAAATATGCCTAATTTTATTCGCTGACTATTTCCATATATTATCATATATCCGTCCATAATTATTACGTCACCTTTATCATGTATTATTTAAATTTCTTTACCTATTTATTTTATTACGCGTTTTATGATGGATATTATGAAATATTATTCGCAGACTACATCATTGACTTAGGTTTTAAATTGACGATTAATTTGTACCTAAATCGTTTACTATTATTAGTAAATTTTTAAACTTATTATATTTGAATAAAAATGGTTTAATTTGTCATCAATGAATATTAATTTTATGATCATTTTACATGTCGCCAGTATCTGATGACTTATTTTGGTTTTACTTTTAAATGCCTAATTTATTTTTTAAATTATGTAATTTGACTTATGAACAAGCCATTGTTAAATGTGTACCTTGCCCTAGTACGGGCAAAGGCCTAGTTAGGCGGCGTTGATTTGAAGAATATACTCGGCTGCGGTGCACTCTACTTTGTTACTGTTTACAGTGAAGCCTCTAATAGTGATAATGGAATAATGTACTGCAGTTATAATAAAAATATATATATTTTCCTAGCATGTTTTAAAAATCTTGAAACCCCATCCTAACGACGGAATATTGTTACATTGGCAATCAAATACATCCATAATTGAAGTGGGAGTGGTATGTCGGTGTGGTGGCAGGCAGCGCCGCCAGAGGCAAAAATAAGCCCGGAGCGGAGCCGCTCCGAGGACGTAATGAAGAGCTAAGCTCTTGCGCGGCTAAATCTTCCTTTTGCGGACGCGAACAGAGGCATTAAGGTTAATCTCCGGGGAGTAATGGAAGAGGAAACGAACAAACGCCCGCTGATACCGGCGAAATTCACCAACGCGCCGACTTCTTAATTGATCTTCTAAGAATTAGAAGAAAAAGAGAGTTAAGAGAATATTCCGAAACTTCGCTCCGTTTGTCAGATTAATGTCCGCCTCGGGACAAGAGTTTCGGGGAAACGGCATCGAGATATTTGCAACCGCTGAAAATGTAAATAATTTCAGCAGCTATTTAAGACGACGATGTATGTAGGTCCATTTCAACGATTACATTTTTTTTGACAATTTTTGAACCGTTGCAGTGAATCAACTGCTGTCGTTAGCCAACTGATAAAAAAATTCATGACTCACGGTACCTTTCATAAGTAAATAGCTATATCAGCTTTTTCAAAAAGGATTGGAAAATTGAGAAAAAAAATAATCTGGGAGCTACCACACAAAGTTTTTGGAAAGCTTTTTCTCTCAGAGCAATTAAAGCGGACTCACACTAAACAGCAGGACCAAGAAGCTCAAATAATAAGTAATGCATTTTAACAATAGTTATAAAGTACCTATATGACTATCGCAGATTAAAAAAACGTTTTTTATTGATAAAAAAATATATAAAAAGTACAAGTTTCATGCATATTCACTATTAAATATTAGTTATTATTGCATGTTTTTTTCCATTTTGTATTTTTTTATCTAAACTATATACATTAAACTTGCAGTACCATCGACATTTTTTTAAATAAAATATCAGTGTATTTTTTAATTATATTTTCTACAGCACGTCCATTAATTTCCATTAATTTTCTCATACAAAACACCGAGCATTTTTTCCGAGATTTTTTTTATAGTAATCGACACCTTAAATAGATCATCACTTTGTAGTAAAATACCTATATAATACATCTATTGGTACAAAATAGCGCCTATCAAGGTAGAACCAGAATATTTCTGAAGAGTGGAAATATGGCGGCGAGTCAGACAGGGTTACATAATATCAACTATGTTTTTTTTATCTTAATTTTGAGTTTATCTCATATGCCAAGGCAAATTGCGTAAATATAAACAATATAAGACATAAAAATGATACTGTACAATTTCCAGAAGCGTGAAAGAACTCCAACTTCTCGTTGATGTTACAAGAGATTGTGACAAACACGTGTGAAATTTACCTTTTTTGAATTAATTATATTTATTTGATAGTTTTAATTAATTAAATTTATTAGTCTGATTCATACCACTAAATATATAATAATTGTAGTAAAATATATTTGTGTGAAAATACAAATAGATTTCTTTTGTTTCTCGTACAATGTATATCTTTTTATAAAATAGGTTGGCCGCAGTATACAGAGGGAACAGTAAGCGCACTCTCGGGTGGCAAGGCGTTTTATAAAATGTTTTATAAAATAAAACAATTAACTAAAAATAAAATTTCTCACCTATATATTTAAGCATAAAAGTAAAGTGTGGTCTGTCATTTTTGATGGGTTTAAAATTTAGTTATTTAATATTAATTTTGTAATACAAAATGTATAATCTATTATAATAATGTATATTC
>JAOPUG010000042.1:3543692-3554447 GCA_027564375.1 Micropterix facetella | reverse complement strand
AATAGGCGCTTGACAACTTTCTATTTCGTTTCTTCATTCAGTTTGACATTTTTATCATTTATTAGACTATTATATTTTTACTACTATTTTATTTCTCTCGAATAATTAATGGTATTTTGTCATTTTGTTTGACTAAATTATCTTCTATTATTATGACAACGTAATTTTAGCTACTCTTTCTAATTACATGTATATTTATCAACCTGTCTATAACGAGTGTGGTGAGACTCGATTTGTTTAAAAAAATATTATCTATGTACTTTATTCACTTTAATAATAAATGTTTTTCATTTGCTTGGCAATAGAATATAGAATTTATTATGTAAGAAGTATAAATGTAAAGGTAACAGCAATGATTTAATGTCTACACAACTATGTATGTATAAGTTTTTAAAGACAATATAATTCTTTGATTTGTGGACGAAGACGATCCACTTATCCAGTTTCACCTCAGCCCATGAGAGTCGAACTCCTCACCGCAATGCACTGGAAATTTTCAAGCCCAGTGAGGCATCCTAACACCCTCACTCCCAGATGTGGTCGCTTTTCTCCGACCTCCCATTTGGTAACGGGTTAGAAGTCGCTTGCGCGTTGTTCTACCTTAAGTAAGCGGCAATTCATCACTAGAATATGTCGCGGATACGAGGCGCTCTTTACTCGACTTACTACCTGAGATCGGATCGTCAACGTGTTGTTTCTAAGGATAGATAGATTAAGGTATCAACCTTTTTAGGTTACATTACGCTATCAAACTCCTCCGGCTATTCGTTGTTGAGCAAAGGCCGGCAGACCGACCAGTGCATCAAACAACCATCCATCCGAAGTTTCGCCGCCTTGTCACCGCTTTACCGGGATACAGGAGTGGTCTAGCCATGACACCACATATATCCGAGATACAGAGAGTCCTTATCTTCAGGAAGAGAAGGGCTTCCCTATCTGCATAAGCCAAAAATATCATAAGCCAAATTTATTAGTTGCTGTCGGCTCGGCGTCCCGCCGCCGTCCTAGCTTCCCTATCAATCGCACCAGCAGTTGTCTTGCGCCACGCTACCGTTACCGCGTCAAATCTGATTAACGCTGAGCCAATAAAAACGTCGCGATCCACGAAGGCCGATGGCGGGTCGACCGCGCGGCTGGCAGGCGACAGACACGCGCGACGAACGGACGTTGCTGTCGGCGGCCATTACCGACGACTTGACGAGGGCTACAGCCGCGACGACCAACCGCTAACCGTCAATGCATCCTTCCTATGTCGACCCGTTTCGATGTGTCGCCGTCAATGAGATCTGTCAATTCGGATATGACAGAGTGGCATGCCTCGGTTGTTTGCGTAAGGAGAAGGCTTTCTATTATGACTTACTCTGGAAGGAAGGTGGCGTATGAAAACAAAGGAAAGTCAGCTAAACTAGAGAGTAGGAAAAGCCTTTACTGAGTACTTGACGTTGGACAGCTATACATATTATAAACAATATTATTATACTAATATCGACAAGACCTCCTCGCGGAGTGCAGAGCGACGCACATATACGATACCAGAACCGTCACAGAGAGCTAATGCAACATGTCGTGGTCCAGTAAACAACGGGGTTCATCGTGGAACCTTATTTCAAACTCGCTGAGTCTGTGACAGCGACGCAAATGGTATTTCCATTTTTCTGGGACAATTAACAAGCACAATTTTCGTTACTGGGCTACTGCAAACCCCGAAAAACCAAACCAACGACCTCTTCACAGATCAAAAGTCACCGTTTGGTGTGCTTTGTCCTCTGTAGGTATCGTGGGCCTTTTCGTGAGTTTGTTCAAATAAAATGGCGTCACTTTTACTGTGACTTCCGATCGATACTGTTACATGTTGGAAATTTCTTAATGCCCCAAAAAGAAATAATACCATTCAGATGCTTTTTGGTTTTAACAGCATAGAAACCACAGCGCATGCGACTGGTCGCTCTCGTACCATTTTGTAAGAGATGTTCCGCGGTCGACTAATCTCCTTACGAGAAGCCGTATAGTGGCACCTCTCTTCCCTAAATTGAACCGCTTTGATTTTTTGTTATGGACGTTCCTCAAGGCAGAGGTTATGAAACATCGTCTTCTAACCCTACAAGAACTCAAGAAGGCCATTCATGCTTTTCAAGGACACCAACATTTTAAAAACATAACCAAAAAAAACATATTGAATATAATTTAAATAAATGTTTTTTTTGCCATAACTTCTATAATTTTTAGTATTACCATTGATTAAATAATGCTAGTTAATTAAATAAATTATTCTATAATCAAAGGTATTACGTAGGACGGGCCATATAGTCTGAAGCATGCTGTGCGTTGGTCCGTATGTCCGACGACTTTCAGTGAACCGATCTTAAACACATTTGGTATGCGGCCTCCTTGGGTGAACTTAAACTTGCTGACACATGATGGTCTAGGTGACAGCAAATTCGATCCGAGTCCTACAGGTGCTGCTGCAGGTGCATCCTGGTTTGCTTGGCCTGGAGGAGTTCTGACCAATAGGTAGAGCAAGCATAGCGCATATGGGTGTTTTGGAATCGTGGTGACGACACAAACTTGTTAGTTTAGGTGTAAGCCATTAAGGTGCTGCTGCAGGTGTATCTTCGTTTATTTGGTCTAGAGGAGGATCTGACCTATAGGTAGAGCAATCATAGCCTAATGGGTATTTTGGAATCGTGGTCATGAGAGAGAAACTTGTTGGAATAGATGTAAAGCTATTTTGGGCGCTACTGCAGGTGTATCCTGATTTACTTGGCCTGGAGGAGGATCTGACCAATAAGTAGAGCTAGAATAGCATATATAGGTATTTTTGAAATCGTGATGACGATAGCATCTTATTGGAATAGGTTTTAAGCCATTTTGGATACGTCAGGGATTACCAATCACATGACGGGCCACCGTTGTATATACGCTACGTTTCCTATTATTTAAAATTCACAACAGAAATGTGGGACTTTATTGTGCGCTGCGCTGTGTATTTTACTCGACGAGGATATATAAACTGTTTATTTTTAAGGGATTAGATTTTTTAAGGAGTTAGATTTAACGAATATTCCAGATCCGAAAACATTAAAAACCACCTATTATGCCATTTGTCAAAGCATCCTGAGTTACATGATCATTGGGTTGAGGAGGCTGCTCCAAAATGATATTTCATCCAGTCGATCAAATACCCTACAAATATACGTAGGTTTTTTCTGCATTATTTGGCGTAATTCAAGTGAGGTGGCTGCATTTCAAATTTTGTCTGTTTTTATGCAATTTCAAAGTAACAGCATGTAACAAAGTGTCCACGCAATACACCAAACAAGGTAATAAGTTGCCGATATGATAGACGTCCGTCTAATGAAGACAATCTTTGGTCAGAGATAACTGATAATTATAGGCCCCAGGGTATACAACAAATTCGGTGAGTCAAAAAGTACCCCACACAGAAAAGACCAATTCAAAAAACGATGTCACATGTGGCTTATAAAGTTTTGGCCCTCTTATGTAGAACTTATTTTAATCGCTGTTATTGTGTGTTTTTACATCTTTTTTATTTCAATTATATTCAAAATTATATGGTAACTTTCCAACATGCATATTTTATATACATTTTTATCCTCTGACTATTTCAATTTGATTGTTTAACTATGTATTGCAATGTCATTCTATCACGGCTTATTAAAATTCTTTACACATTTATTTTCTGTTATTTCAATAATCTGGTCATTTTACGCTAAAACTAACTTTGACTAACTATAGAAACTTACTTCAAAACTCTTTTTTTATTTCTATGATTTTTATTATGGATGTGTTTAATTATTATTCGCTGAATATATCAATAACTAAGTACTTAGATAGATGACTAATTATCTATTTATTTATTGTATTTACCTACTTAGTACGTACCGACTTAGTTTATTATTAGACTTGATGAAACATGGATTAAATTATCATGAATAGACATTATTCCTGATTATTTAACATGTAGTTTGCTATTTTAAATATCTAACTTATTTTTAAAATTATGTATTTTGACGTTGCACAAGTCTAAGCCTAGACGGCATTGATTTGAAGACTATACGCGGATACTGTTCACTATGAAGCTTGTTGTAGTTCTAATGTAATAATGTACTACAGTTAATAATATAGTGCTTTCTTTAAATAAATAAATATTTCCGAGGTGGGGCGAGAGACAGCCCAATGTGTCTGAGATACATTATCTAGCTTCTTGACAGAGGTAGTGAAGCATGTGAAAAACTTCTAAATATACTTTTGTGAACCTACTTGAGTATGAAGATTTGATTCGTCTATAGTTCACATTTTTAACAAGCAGGCCAAGAACCTGGAGCACAGCATACGCCAATAATCTGCAATCAGCATCGCAACACCATCACGCCATTCTCCCAATAATTATTCTAAACGATTACATATCGCTGCTGGATTATTACTGTTGATCGTAATCGATAAAACTTTGATTTAATGGCATGTAAAATATTCCCGTTTAGTATAACCGGCAAGCCTGTGAAGTTGGACACAGCCTAAAAGTAATAATAATTCATTTAGATCATTTGATACCTAATAAAGATTGTATTTGAGACATCCTTGATCTCAATATATGAATCATTTAAAATATACTAGGTTGTGAAAGTTTGCGATTTATTGGATTTTATACGATTTAGGAAAGCTTGCAATTTATTAGATTTTGTTTATTATTATTTAAATGTATTAGATTTTGAAAGCTTGCCTTTTAGGGGCAGCTTTAAAATATAATGTCCTCGCCCGTGGTTTTTCTTTTTAATTCTACTTGAAAATGGTTAAAATATTTTTTATACGCGTTCCTTATTACAACGTTATTAAAGTTACGATTAAGTACATTTCTTATAAAAGTATCATATATTTCATACTTCATATATTTTGGCCAAAAAGCTTCCTTTTCTCGAAAGTGTTTCATTTGTACAGCTATAAAATTTAGATATATAGATAGATGAATTAAAAAGCGTAATTTCTTGTATTTAATAACCTATAAACGACCAAAAATATTAAGAGTTCAAAAATCCTTTTTAATTATTGTTACTGTAATATTTATCAAAAACATTTAAATCAAAAAAAAAATTATAAACTTTTCCTGAATTTTTATGAAACGCTTGTACCTACACTTTGAGGATTTCAATTCATTTACAACATTCCTCGACTTGATTTTTCCTTTGATAAATGTTTTAAATTGGTGAGAATGTTAGACAAGTAAAAAAGCATTTTTGAACATTTTCGCAGCCTCACCATGTAATTCTTATAGTATTTAGAAGTTTAGCGAAACGAGATTTTAACCAAAATGTACTTTTGATCTTAATTTACCTATCCGTATAGGCATATTTTCAGTTATACAATTTGTAATATTTCTGCAATTGTAATCTTACAAACAATTATTTTTTTGATGTTTTAATGGCGCCGACCTTAACATGATTCAAAACGTTCATTTTGCAGATTTTCTGTCTTATTTCATACAAAAGCAATAATTAGGTACAAAAAATCCCATCCGGAAACCCAAGTCCTTGCACTCCCAAGATGTATGAAAAACACTGATTTTAAACAAAAAAAAATTTTTTTTTTTTTGGACGATTCAAAAAGTAAATGCCCTATATAGATTGTCACGGAGGTATCGACCAATTTCCGTTGGAGTTAATCTCGTACCTCTGAAGTCGGGTCAACGTATCAAATTCAAGAAGGAAGTGTAAATGAAATCCTCAAATTTTGATTTGAGACGGCCAATCTTACAGACGTAAACGGCGCGGTGGGCGATTTATTGATACGGAACATACCCAATGCTCTTTTACAAGGGACAATTAATTATACCTGTACGAATAGTAAATTAGTGTGAAGTTATGGCGCACATGTAAATTAATAAATTCCCCAAAAACTGTCTATTTTGAGAAACTGCTGCATTCACATTAATTTATAAATAGCGGTTAAACCTATAAAAAAAACTTGGTTTCAACTAAGATGGTAAATGCATGTAAATCAGTAGTTTTAGTTTTGATGATTCGCCACCCTGGACACAAAGCGCACATTGTGGTGTGTCAATGTGGTGTGTCAACTGCTACGGGCGAACCCGTCCACCCCGGAGCGTTTTAACGATACTTATCGTTCTTATCACCCCGAGGCGAAACGCAGAGACTTTGAACGTAATACAAATCTACGTACCAAGCTCCACCTAAGCCCGTAAGAGTCCGACTCCTTACCGCGAGGCACTGGGAATTTTCAAAACCAGTGGGGTTTCCTCGCGCCCTTACTCTTAGATGCGATCTGATTACTCCGATCCCCCGTCTGATTACAAGTTCGAGGTCGCTTGCGCGGTCCTCTACCTCTAAAACGGCATTCCTGACTGGAATATGGCGGATACGGGGTGGCCATTACTCGGCAACTCTCACCCGAGATCCGGTGGCCCACACTATCATATCTATGGATAAGCATTAGAGGTACGTACTTACCCCTGCTTTCTTAAGAAGCATACACTTCTAAACTCCTTCAGGTATTCGTCGGTGACAACACGGCCGGTTTGCCCGCCCCGTGCGCCAGCTTTCCAGATCAGCCTGAGTTCCCGTCCCCAGGTCCACCGCACAGTGGGTTCACCGGGTTGGTCCCTCTTCGAGGAGGCTCCTGAATAGGAGTTGCTCCGCGACCTGGGCCGACCAAAACACAACGGCCATCATAGCCCAGACTACACGGAACCATTATGATCCATAGGGGTCTAATGGATCGTGTAGTTCGGGCCAGATGGCCAGCTCGTTATCATTGTTCGGTCCGACTCATGACTCAATCACCATCCGGCAGCCTTCCCGAAGAGGGACCAACTTGGTGAACCCGCTGTGAAACGCATCTGGGGGAACACCTCGGTCAGCCTGGACGGTTGATGTATTGGTCGGTTTAGCGGCCTTGTTCAACTGACGAACAGCCGGAGGAGTCGGATCGAATATGCGGTCTATAGAGCGGGGGTAGACATATACCTTAAGATGTCTATCCTTAGAAACGATCCGGCGGCCACTCAATCTTGGGTGAAATTAGCCGAGTAAAGGACACCTCGTATCCGCGATAATTCAGTACGAATTGACACTATCTTAAGGTAGAGGCCGTGCAAGCGACTTCGAACCTGGAACCAAACGGGTGGACGGATGGGGAAATCTGTCTAAATTTGGTAGTCAGTCTCTCTGACGAGCCGTAGCGGAGCTGAATTTGTGGATTGAATTGTCTACAAGTACTCGCGCCCATCACGGGGCGATATAACGATAAAGTTCATTGAAACGCCTCAGGGTGGCGGGCTCGCCCGTAGCATGTGTCTTAATACCAAACTTTATCGTCCCATTAATAAAGCAAATAGCATAAAGTGTCTAAAAGTGGATGGGTTCATTCTCGTCAATAATCTTCCCCAAATAGTAGAGGGTGACAGTGATACTCAAATTAACTGTATCTTTCACCATGGAGAGACAGAAATGAAATCGGATTACTTAATATAAATATGTCTACTCACCAAAGTCACATTCCAAGGAAGCTAATGAATTTGTTTCTATTACTTCTTTTGCAGCTTCCAGGTTTTCAAAGCTTGCCACTCACTTCTTCTTTTTCTGCTGCTATATGCGCCTACTAAACAGTTATCATACTGGCTAAACACACGGGTGTTGCAAACTTGACATCATCGGCAAACATGCAAATGTTTATTTTTAATAATAACATTCGATCAGTTTCATGTCATTATCGCCATGCTTAGACAGCGTCAGAACATAAAAGTAGGTATACGGGACAGTCTAATCTAGCATTAATTGCAGTACTGTCACGCTGTCTGTATGTACGGACAAGGAGGAAATTTCGAAAACAATCGACCGGATCAGAGGCGCAATCAAGGCGACTGTGGAAACGGTGGATGAACGGAATTAATATCCGCTCAAATGCCGAGTCCCATTCATTATTGTACTCGCTCGGACTACGGCTCTAAGCCGGGACCCCGTTGCAGTTTACGCTACTCCAAAGGCACAAGAGTAAAATTAATTCGGAATCAAGATGATTGAATAAAAACATTTTTTGGATTTAATGCCACATCTTACGACTGGTTCAGAAAATAATGAAAACATTTTTATGAAAGTCAATTTCATTCACTTTATTTTATGATTTTTTAACCACCGTTTACATACGTAGTCCGTTATACCTACTCGCCAAAAAACAAATTAATATAAAATATAATGACCTACTTATTATGTAAACGTTCAGTATAATAATATGTACGCAATGCATTTGCGTAGAATGTTTTTATATTAATTGATTTTATACGAAATGTAAATAGATAAGAAACATTGTGAATTATGTCTGTTAGTGTGAAGGAAGTGAAGTGCCAAATATATTTTTCTGAAATTAAAAGAAATAGGTATGTCACCCAGGTTAGTACTATAAAGTTGCGCGTGCGACACGATCTCCAGACTAGATTCCTATAAATCCTTGGGGCATTGCGTCGTTGCCATGTGATGTAACTACACAGTTACATCACGCCGCACTATGTGTAATCGCAGGGCATGCTTTCCAGACCGTACCATTTGACTGCTATGAGCTTCACTACATACGTATGCACGAGGACGTAGAGTAGACCACGGTTGGCCCCCGCACTATTATAGCTACGCCCGCGATGTGCACTGTGATGTCCATGCCGTGCGTCGGTCGTCGCCGTCCGGCATCCGACACGGAATCTCTACGTTTGCTAACCACACGTCACAGAACAGTGAGGTACGTCCGCGGCAATCGGGATGGCACGGGCGTAAAAAACGAGAAGAACTATAGTCCGTTTCACACTTTTCGTATACTCAGTTAACATTAGCTGAACCGTCTCAATTATTACCTGAACGACGATGTCGTTGGAACAAAAAATTGGAACAATGCATTGTAAAAAATATTTTTGGAACGTAGTTCATTTACGCGGCTTACTAGGAGTCGACGAGCTGAAATCGACTACGCTAAACCGTTACGGGAGATATTAAAAATTTCGCCATCTATCGGCTGACAAGAAAACTTCCTTAAACTACAAGTAAGTGATTAGAAGTATAGCCGATAGATGGCGATTTTTTTTTAATTTCTCCATCTATCGGTTGACAAGATAGCTTACTTAAACCACAAGTAAATAATTATTTCTGTTTTGTAATTGAACGCCTTATGGAACACATTCTCCTAATACCGTGGAAGGTAGGTTCAATGGAAGGAAAATGGTACACTGGTAGACAGACAGACAAAGAAATGTTTATTTTGTTATTTCGTTGTATTATTACAAAAATAACGAATTTATCTGGTACGAGATAAAAGTTTTTTTTACCGTTGTCATTGCATGTTTTACAATAAAAGAAAATAAGTTGACAGCTGCCGCCATTTTCGAAGCGAGTTTCCGGGATTTTCATTTGGTACGAAGTTAGCAAAGTCATTAATCGGGCTGTCTGCGCCGCAGTTGGCTAGCAAGAAACGTCAAACAGCGATATAATATCAGTTTTATTATTTCTGTCTTCCCACACCTGCCAATATTGTGTTTTGTTTACGTCGGGAGCGGCTGTTTATTTGTTATAAATAGCTATCATCTCCATTGCCGTCACAATAGATCACTGTTTGGTCGACGTGGCATGTAAAAGCCCATAACACCCCAATAATAAATCATCTCCATTAGTTCCGCATCCAAGGAGATACAATGCAACATCCAGTAGAAATCGACTTTGAGTGGGACAGATTTCCCTACTGCATAGTATGGATGCAGATTCCGGTTCTCACGTAAATGTCTTTTTTTTTCATAACTGCAAGCTTTTGTGATATTATTTAGTATGGTGAGCATTTTATTCAAAAAGTCGGCTGGTATTTCTAAAATGACGGCAGCTAGAATGACTCGAAATAGTTCGAAAAAAAGGCTCCCAAACACCCTAGAAGCTGTATTTTCCCGGTTAATACGCGGGAAAAGCCGGAAAATTAAAAATATTCTGCGTACCAAAAAGTTGAATCTTGCGCAATTTACCTACCAAATCATATTCTTTCGCGAACACTATATTTTTAGTCAGATATTTATTACATTTTTTCCGATTTTGTGCATCGTGCGGGGGTGGCGGCGGCGCCGGTGGCGCACAAAATCAAAAAAATGTAATAAATATCCAACTAGGAATATAACGTTTCGCGAAAGAATGTGGTTTGGTGAGAAAATTGCGCAAAATTCGACTTTTTTGGTATGCGGATTTTTTTCATTTTCCGGCTTTTGCGGTGACAAATCTGGAAAATATATTACTTCTGGAGAGTTTGGCCTTTCTGAATTGTTTCGTGTAGTTTTAGCTGCTGTCATTTTAGAAACCCCGCCCGCATATGGGCATCTGCACATCAACTGGAGTGTTTCGAGATTTCGCTGGGCCGTATTACGTTTCAGAAGACAATATGGCTTCGGTCGTCGAGTTCGATATTTGAAGATGAATCCCGATAATGTGGCTGAAGGGCAAGCAGGCTGGGACGCAGCCGTGTACGAGGCTTCCAAAATTTACAAAAAGAATGGTAAGTGCACTAGAGGCAACATTATTCCACTTTGTCTCACTCCGCACGTAACTGAATGGTATTTTGATTTTCAGCACAATATTCTGTGTGACAATTGCCACTCGCACGTTGCGACCGCTTTAAATCAGATAGAATACAGCGGTTATCGAAAATGGAATATGGTTTTGCTGTCGTTTATGATAAATTTCTCAGCTGCTCCACGATATGTTAATA
>JAOPUG010000042.1:3507470-3519803 GCA_027564375.1 Micropterix facetella | reverse complement strand
TGTGTCTTGTTATTGCAGGCTATCGACGGAATTGAAAATGCAATTCCGTTAATTGTATCCTAAAGAAAAATGGTCACCCAGTCGAGAATCGAACCCGAACCCTTAAAATGTAAGATCAGGCCACCTAACAACTATGACACTGGGCCGTGTATCGCCAGCTGCAGTCCAATATCCGGGCCGCAGTCAGGTATGTAGGTCACTATCCGAAGGCCTATAATCAGTCCATAATCGACAAGATTTACTAAAAGGGTTCTGACTGATGCTGAGGTACTCTCTATTTCTCTATGCGTGAATCCACGTCCAATTCTTCTGCAAACATGCTCTAAAATACTCAGGTTCCTAGCAGTAGGTACCATAGGTATGAATGCAGAGCTCACCATTATTTAGATGGTTGATTATTAATAATTTTAGCCATTACCTGCTTGAAAAGTAACAAGAAGTTTATGGGTTGCTCTTTAAGTCATAGTCAATGGACCAAGCGGAAAATATTTCAAGGTCGGAATTAATACGGCTCGCCGCAGAAGGCGAATCAGGTTCAATAGGATGTATGAGTTGAATATCATCTGCATACGGTAGGAACAGTGTTGAAAGTCGCAGTCATAACTGAGGTGTATAATGCGATAAGGCAAGATCTACGATGGCACCCTGTGGTATCCCTGTTTTGCCTCGCGAAGGGAGGAAAACGATTGGTGACCAGAGGAATCTTTTATTACATGTCTAATTTCTACTGATTTTAAAAGGAGGTGCAATGGCCAACCAATTTAGAAATACCACTTTCATGGTTGCAAATTGTAAACATTACAAACCACGATCATGTCGAACATCAGGGGTTCATCATTACAACCTCAATAATTTCAGCTGCTAATACGATCATAACAGCCTTTTTCCTTCGACATAAATCTGTATTCAACTCAGTAAACTTCTCGTTTTTATAGCTACATTATTTCGCTTTTATCCTGCTGCGAGCGAGTCAGACCGGTCCGAAAATAACACCGAATATGAGTAACAGCGATGACTGTTTAAAATGAAGTGCTAACGGCAGTACGTAAGCAGACTAATTTTAGGAGAAAAATGTCGAGGGTGAGTAGTTGGCCAACTTTTTACATATTGTCATCCGCGGAAGAAACAGGAATTGCTATTGGCGTAATTCGAGGTTTCTGGTTTTAAGAATCACTAGAGCGACAAATTTGAAGGTTGTTAAGAGTTCTTGAGTTATTGCTGTTATTGCTGTTATTGAGTTATTGCTGGTGGAGCGGTATAGCGGCAGGCACTCAGCTGTTATTTATTTATTTATTTATAAGTAAACGAATAGCATTATATTAACGAAAAAACAAATGATAATATTACTAGATCAAATGCCGTTTAATACATTTACAGGTTACTCTTGGAGTGCGACAGCGCACTGGGCTTGTGAGAGTATATGATATACATACCTCACAAACACAACGCTCTAACATCAACATCAACACTTGTATTTTTGGGCATCGTTAAACGATAATATTATTATTTTTTACTTTGTCATCATCATTCCGAAGTTACAACTTATTGCGAGTATGGCTTCATCGGGAATGTTTCTCAAACCCACCTTACAATGGTTATGTATTCAGTTATCTAACTACTCAGAAGTTATTGCAGTTTTGGTCGTCCTTTTTTACAATTTCATTTTAGCATTCTACCAAAAACATACGTTTGAATGGATGTTAATTTTCCGTCAGCCCTTAATGCCTCAACCTTCCGATTTTCAAATATTTTTTTTGTACTCAAAGAAGTTTTATAATAAACAAGGGTGATTGAATATTTTCTTGCGTGTCTCCTCATGAGAACGAAACAAAACGACATTAGAAGTGAATAATATAAAGTAGAATATACAATAAAACATACATGAGATTATTACAAACATTGTACTTGAGAGTTTACTGAACTGCTTTAGCCAAATTCTAGATGGAGGCATGATAGAGCACCAAATTGCTTTTCCAACACATATTTAAAGTTCTCTAGGCATTAATAATAATATTGTATAATTTACAACTGATGCCTATCATTTTAAAGGCAACAAAGGCTGAAACAAGTTTTCGGCTATCGCGAAACATTATCTCTTCTCATCAAGCCTTGGGGGAAACTGAGGATGTTTTGGACAATATTTGAGAACATTTCTTCCATGATTTTTTACTTGAGCTGAAAATGAGCAGAATACACTGATGCATTAAAATAATTAGGTGTGCGAATTAGTTTGATCATTTAATTATTAATTTCCATCCACAATCATATGAAGATACAAAATATGCCCAATGTTGGCTGCAACCGTTGCATACAACAATGGCAGATGAAAACAAAGAATATATTCAAATATATTTACATTGACCTTAAAGTCGCCCCCATTTAAGTTTCCCCCAGTAAGCTCTCATCAATAAAATATATACGTTTTATAGCAGATAAAGATAGTTTATCAAGTGATGTTTAGGTATTTTTAATTGCCGAAACGTTGTACGTCGAGCGGAATTTTAGAATGGACTTGGATTTCACATGTATGTCTAGATTTTTATGATTTGTACCCGCGGCAATCAAATAGTCACAATACCCCTGGAGGTTTGCTCAGGGTTAGACTTAAGATTCGTGCTTCGGGCCAAACCGCCACCCGACAAACGTTATCGTTATATCGCCTCGAGATGAACTCTGAAAATGTTGACAAAAATGATCCACGTCAGTCCGAATCTTACGGCAAGGTACTGAGCAAAGACACCCAACGGGCACCCTCACCCACTACCAAATTTAGACAGATTTCTCCATCCACCCTTTTGGTTCCGGGCTCGAAGTCGCTTGCGCGACCTCAACCTAATGTGATAACGCAGTATTCCGTAACTCGGAAATATCGCGGACCCGACGCGTCCTTTACTCAGCGCAATCACCCAAGATCGGGTCGTCAACGGGTCATTTCTAAAGGTAGGTTCTACCCCCGCGTCTTAGGGAACATATATTCCCAGGCCCCTCCGGGTCTCAGTCGATTGCAAATATGGCTGGTAAACCGACCAGTGCGTGATCCGTCCAATTCCACCCTAGGTTCCGTTCCCAGATCCGTCGCACAGCGTTTTCACCGGGTTGGTCCCTCATTCGTGAAGGCTCCCGGATAGGAGTTGCCACGCGAGTTGAGCCAACCAGATCACAAAGCGGGCATTAAAACCCAAGCTACACGAAACCGTTAGGTATCTGTTTAGTAGATATTGCAGTTTGGTCAGTAGATATTGCTACTAGACAATAAGCTCGCCTATTTATATACTTTGGTGTACAATAAAGTTTTTCAACAACAACTATTCCACATTGCCGTCATTGTATATGTAAAACTATACAGCGGCAGTTTGTTTTGTATATAGAAGACTTGTGCTTCGATATAATGTCCAGGTGACCACTGCGGTCGGACGATATTAGTTTGGAAAACAAGTAGATACTTTAGCACTTTATTTCTCACAATATTATAGTGTGAGTTGCCTGTGGTTCTGCATGTTCAGGATGGAGAACTTGTTTAGAAAGAGAGGCATGATGACGGGGTGGGATTTTGAAGCCGCTGGATACGCTTTTCGTTCAGCTTCCGATTGCAGAGTCACCGCAATCAAGGGTGGCAAAACGAGAGGTTTGAATATAGAAATCCTGATGTGGCTACTGTGGTATTATCTGATTCAGCAGAGATAGGGTCAGCCACCAGTATACCAGAAGGCACATTATGTATATGTAAGATAGGGACACCTCCTCCATGAATGGTTGGGATATGAGAATAATTGGCCAGCATTTAATAACCAAAAGCCAATAATGGAAATGTGGGTGAGTTAGGAACTAGGGCGAGGGAAATCAGAGTACTGTTATTCTTTTATTAGTCTCTTTCGCTACTTTGTTGAGTATCGTTTTTTTCTTACAGATCATATATTGCTATAGCTTCTCATAGAGTTTTTCCTTATCGTTCGGTAATTCTTCCTATTCGTCTATCGTTAAGTCATAGTATTCCATGTGACTGATTTCACGTATATATTGGTCTCACCAACTTTAGCCCTCCTGCCAAGTATTTTAAGTATAGTGATTCTCTTCTTTTAACGTGGCTATATTAGCATAAACGAGAATCCGTATTTTTTTGTTATTGTTTTTTCTTCCTGTAAAACTTTCATCGTTTTACTTCCTTTAATATAATAGATTTCGTATTCGCTTAATATTGTCCTATTTGCTTACGTTAGGGCCGACGCCTTCCGTCCATATATCATCGTCGGTACTATAGTCATTATGTGTGTTAGACTATTGTTATCTCAATTATTTTTACAAAAGGGAGTATTATTTTGGCGTTTGCCATTCCTTGTTTGCAGTACGTCGGCTGAAGCCCGGTGTGATATAGGTTCTCAAATATTTAATTTCCTTCGCTGGTTTAATTTCAACTCTGTCTATTTATTATCTCATATCATGGATATCGAATCACTATTTATGTCTTTGACTTTTTTATTTTTGATCCGACTAAGTACTGCGCTGATTCTATTCAATATTTCTGTTAATAATTCGTCATCCTTCAACAAAATGATCAGCTTAGTTTCAATATCCTAATCCAAGTGTAAAATATAAATAAATCCATAAATCAAAAGTATCCAAACAGTCCCCAATCTCCCTTTTTATAAAAAAGGCAAGAATTTCGTACGGCTATTCGCGAATCGCTGTCTCACTGAGTATACACAAACTTGGGTGTACACGGAGCAGGGAGGTCAAGGCAATGTATTTGTTGTTCTATTCGCTGGATGCGTCATGATACTCATGCTACCTAATGGCAGGCAGCGCAACGTTAACATCTCTTATGTAAACGAACAACTCAAAGGTATTGAGTGACAAAAGAAAAAGCAGAGATAGGCCCTCGATAGGGCGTTCGAAATTAGATAGTAGTACCTATACACCGTGCGAGGGACCAAGTGTTAATAACTTCATTGTATATTAAAATACAGAATGCGCGATGACAGCGGCCTAATTGAGCTTAATCTTCAATCATTCATCCTTTAGTTCAATCGTTTATTTTTATGCTTCACGATGCATTTCGCTCTAATATAAAAAAAATAAAAAGGTATTGATCATATAATTGAAACGTAGCAAAGTGATTTTCTTATACGAGTATTTACGCGAAAATTCGGTTTCTCAGAATTTGAAAAATTGTTAGTTTTGAAAAAAAAATATAAATAATGCAAGTTTCATCCATAGCACTATTAATTATTATGTATTTTTATTTTGATATTTTTTGCATAAAGTATATACATTAAACTTGCAGTACCATCGATTGTTTTTCTAAAATAAAATAATTATTTTCTACAGCACGTTGCTTTTAATTTTATCATACAAACGCGCCGAGCCGCCTTCGTTCGGCGGATTTGTATGAGATTTTTTTTACACATTTCGTCGCCTTAACAGGAAATAGTTGGGTAGCTGAAGGATGTAAATTGTGTGAAATTCTCAGCAGAGTGCAAGAAAACTGGCAAAAGATCTAAAAATGTCGGACTGGAGTATTCCTCACATATTGCAAATTAACTTCACTTCAAGCCCTACGAGACACAAAGAGTGTAGGACAACTCTAGTGCAGAGAAATATACGGTTGGATAGAGGCCGAGCACTGAAAAGCTTGCACGCTAGTGAGGCATTGCCAAACATCGTCTTTCGGATAAAAAAACCATCATCCAGCAGGTACATAAAGTTAGAGAGGAAGTTAAACGATAACCTTGAGCAAATAATAGCAGTCAGAAAGCAAGTACCAGCTTCTGTCGTAATTTAGGCCGCAGTGACTGCTGAAGGTCGCTCTCTCCTCGGTTTCATCGACCAGTTAACAAAACTATGTATCTCATAAAGGTCTTAAATAAGCATTGATACTATGGGCATATATTATGAGCCAGAACGTGGACACACCAGCAGGACTCAGAGCCTTCACATAAAGCTCAAGGATATCAAAAATTTGTTCGTGAGAATAATCTAACGTTCACTGCGGCTCAATAGTGGACCCACAATCACCAGACGCCAATCCGGTGGATTTTCCATTTGGACCATTTCGGAGGCTGCTAGGGTATCCACTAGAAACACTATAGTTTGGATGCAACCACGCCATGTTTTCATCGAGAATGACAGCAAATCCCGCAGACCCACATTCGGGCAGCATATGATACGGGCAGCATATGATACGTTCATCGGCAGACTCAACTCCATCATCGATAACGTCCAAGGTGGTTATCGTGGATGTCGAACAATGAGTCCAGTCAGCTCATTTTAGCTTTGCAATATTATCCGAAATTTACAAATAATGATATGAAAAAAGTCCTTAGTAACACACAGTCCTTTGCATCCTGTACTTTGGAACCGATTATATTGACTTAATATTACTAGCGTAAGGATTCCTTGCTTTGTACAGGCAACATTAACAAATGTATGCCCTCTCCTCTGGTTTCAATGCGATTATATTTATATCTGAGTACAGGAACACGTAACTGAAGGTGCCCGATTTAAGCAAAATAAGTATTACGAGTATGCAAAATGCAAGGAGATTCTGCCTGCCAACCCTGTTTGTTTACGACTGGATAGAATTACGACCGCACTCACAACCGCGATTACATATTTCCCCATTTCAGTTGTTTTACACTTGGTATGGGGTGAAGGAGGGAGGGAGTGTATTCAGAACAATAATATAACGAGACCGCTACCTGCAAATTTGTGAAATTTCAAAAAGATAAGAATTTAAAAGTACGTTTAGCAAAAACTATCGATTCTAAATGGATTGATTAAAAAAGTACACAGAAATTCAAATTATTTTATAGTCCTTTGTTCGAAAGGTTGGACACGCACCGCCCTCGCGATGTTGGTGTATGTTAGGGAAGGTCTCAGTTTCTCTATTCACTGATAAAAAGTTACCGCTTGTTTAATCAAATGGTCACGAATTCCACCTCAACTCTTTAACACACATCCGTGTCTTTATTTTAATTAGCGTCTGTTTACACATTCCTCATTAACATTCGTATTTGTATACTGCTTTAGGACTACTGTAAAGAGCATGTGCAATGGGTACCAGTGACGCCAAAATGTTTATATATGTTATGGCAGGGGGGGAGTTTGGTTAGGGATAGAAAATATCCTTATATCTCTCCCTCCCTCCCTCCCTCTCACACAAAGAAACGCCGCACAGAAGTGATCATAAACAAGTACAAATACCTAACGCACCAAAAAAGGAACACCACTCGGGAGCAATCATAAACAAATACTCGATACATAACGGTGGCATTGCAACGCATGCCGGGTACTCTCTAGTGCATTATAAATATAATATTTTTAATAAATATGTAATAGCAGTATACTAACATATTATTGCTTGAGTTGTTAAAATATGTATACATAGTCATTTAAACCAAATATTAAAGATAACAATAATTATAATAAATACAAAGGGTTACATGTCAAATAGATAATTAAGATAAAATAAAAAAATAAATAAAATAGATTAATAGCAATAGATATTTACACATTTTTAAGCATCTTGGATATTTAAACAAGAACTTTTAGTAGATTCTGACATTTTCCTCTATCGTTATTCAGTAGCCAACGCACCACCGTCTTCTTCAGCACGGTTGTCGATGATGATATCAATGTATATCCCTATACCTCAGATATAAAATATTGTAATCCTCGACGAGTAAAATACATAATGTCGTCATCCGTGTGGTAACTTCTTTGCTTGTTGGCGTTGGTTGTTACGGTTTGTGGTGTCACACTTGTGCATAGACGTATTCTTAGTCGTTGGGTCATGTCTGTGGTGGTAAAGTACTATTGCTCCTATATATAATTTTCTTATGTCAAGTACTTGAAATTCATTTAATAGTATATCGGAGGTGTAGCGGTAAGGTATCTTATTAATTATCCTAATTAGGGATTTTTGGGCCTTCAATAGTCAATAAATTTTCGTCCCCGATAGCAAGTCGTGATCTTTCCCTGCGTTCAAGCCAGGAATCGTCTTATCTCTATCTATACCAGTGCATCAGTCCACGGTATATTATTATCCATATGCAGTTCACGCAATAAGACTATGGAACCAGTTCACAGTTACAATAAGAAACGAATCCATTAATCTCTACTTTTCAAGTGTTTTTAAGAAACAATACAGGTAATTAGCACGAAAATATTGCAAATCATTGGGCGAGAAATTAAGGTAAAATAAAAAATCCACGGAAGTGATCTGTCGTTGGAGGATTAAGGTCAATTAGGGTTATTGCTCCATTTTACTGACTGCCTGCCGATATTCCGTCTTTCTTTTCTTGATCGCTATAAATGCAATATTTCTCCTATTTGCTGATGTAACCTACCTGCTACCATTGCCTAATTTTTTCAAGAATTGGCAGCCTTCTGCATACCCCTGAAAATGCCTTCCACTTCCGCCGTAATGTCAACGGATCGAACCGGTCGAGTTCGTAATAACTAACTATTGTCCAAAGTGTTGCCAACTTTTTCTGAATTCTGGAATAATTTCGCAAATTATCCGACCTTATATAATAATAAAGATAACTCTTTATTTGTATTTATCGACATGCAAAATGGCGAGCTTATTGCCTATTGGCAATATTCAAAAGATATTAGTATTCAACCTATAAATCTACTCACGTAGCGCGTCGCATAAAAAGTGAATAAAAAAGAGTAATTATATTTTTAAACCTCAAGAAATATACAATTACATTAAGACTAATAATACCCGAGGGGAGAACGTTAGGAGGGAGAAGCATAGACAAAGGAAGAACATCCAATACATACGAAACTCAGAATCCGAGAAGATCAAGACATTATTACCATACATCAAGGCGTGATAGATCGAATAAATAAGATGCTAAACAAATTCGATATAAAAACGATGTTAAAACCGACTCAAAATATATCTCGATCTCTGAGGCCTGTAAAGATGTAATACCTACCACTGCAACTTCCGGGTGTGTATAAAATCGAATGCAGCCGTGGGTTAGCCAGCGTTGGATAAACGAAACGCCCCATAGCCACTCGACTGATAGAACATACTCGTATCAAAGCAGTTAAAAACGTTCAGCGAGAAAATTCGGCAATCTGCGAACACATATTGGATAGCAGAACTAACCACTGGGTGCAGTTTCAAAATCATATTGAGCTATCCAAAGAATATTTTTTCTTTCCGCTCATGATCCGGGAAGCCATCGAAATAAGAAGAACCCCGAACTTCAATAGAGACGACGGTTTCAAACTATCTACTACGTGGAATCCGCTTCTTAAAATGTTCTTTATGCCCTTCGCCGAACGCAAAGACTTAAAACAAGATACAGTGAGTGTTGTGTGCTGGGCAGATTTCCAAATTCGCTGGAGGCCCTTTGTTATAGGTACAACATGAAGATATTGTCGTTCTCGCCTGGAGTGATCGTTCCGGGAACAAGAACACGCTATCAACGAATATTGATATCACCGTTCCTCAGACCGCCTAATATTCGACATACAATGCTGAGTGGAGTTGCCTCTTTTGCCTCGTATTCAGCATATTTGCTCTTTTAATGAAAGCCGATATTTAATGGCGGGGTGGGATTTTGAAACAAAATCTACCACAGGCGTTCTGCATTCTCCGGAACCTACGCTCCGACTTCTTGTCGCTATAGTCGCAGTCGCTATAGTCACGGCTATACACGCAGTCGCTATAGTCAACACTGATAAAATCAAAGCAATAACCGGGAAGATTCCCACTCTGATTATAAGGTATTCCTGAAACCTACATGGAGACTTGAGCTAGGCGAAGCATCATCCCACCCTCCTGCTAACAGTCTCTTCGAATCGTAGGTTTGGGTCAAAAGTGTATACGAATTGCTAGCCATTGAAGTAAAAAAAAAGAAATTGAAGGAAATCCATTAGTCATAACTTTGTTATGCTTTAATGGTTACCTGTTCCCGGCCTGGTGGTCCCGGCCCGGACCAGTCCGACCTGGACTCCGCTCGTCCCAGTCTACTAAAGGCGGTAAAAAATACAAACTTCCGACTAATGAAAGCGATGCGCACTGGTTGGTATTCCTCTATTGGGTACTGCAGCGCACATCCAAGGTGTATTCACGCTACAGAAAAGTCATACGTGCAATAGTGGGCATTGGTCCAAGGCAACCATGCCGTGAATACTTCCAAAAGCTAGGTATATTGACTGTATATGCAATTTTTGCTCAAAAAGCTCTTTGCAAATTCTATTCCAATAATAGCTCGGCAATATCCTACGAAGAAGTACATCGGCATAACACCAGAAATAAACCCCATTATCTGCAACCAATCATACCGCGTACGGCCAAATTCCAGGTGGATAGTCTCTACACGGGGTTTAATTTGTTTAATAATTTGCCTGATAAATTAAAGGCGATTGATACCATTGATATTTTTAAAAGATCCACCCGGATGAACCTTATTAAAATCAACATGTAAACGCACAACGAGTTTTTAAAATACTTTGAAAATAACTGAGATAACTTAAGTAACTAAATTAAGATTAATGTAATACATGTCCATACCTACACAACTGTAAATTGTAATGGAAATAAATATTCTTCATTCAGATTTAATCGTACTTTCTATGGTAAGGCGTCTTTCCATTGTTTTTGTATTTCTTAGCACCTTTAGTCAATTGGGTTGCCGAAACTCAAGTTGCAGGTTACCAGGCCGGGACCAGGTAATTATTAAGTGACAACTTTATTTCTGGTCGGTTTGGACCTGATGATTTTCAAGCTATGTCGATTTGACTAAGAAGCTAATATACTTAGATCAGAGTGATATTAATAGCGTGATAGAAACAGGCAGATTATAATTAACGGGGTGGGTTGCGTACCAGAGTTGTATACCTATAATACGAATAAAATAGGTCCCAAGATAGACTCTTGTCATATAAACTTGCGATACCCCAGTTAAGACTGGACGAAGAAAAGAGAAGCATTCATGGCCAGAATAAACCTTTGTTAGTACTTTTTAGGAACGTTCACCGAAATAACAGCATTCCATAAGCAGGGTGACTTAAAAAAACCATTGTGAAGAAGTTTTACAAGCAGAATGAACTGATCTAGACCAAGAGAATCGAACGCCTTGCTGTAGTCTAAAACAAATATGGTAGTCGAATTACCTTTGTTTGAATTAGTGAGACACACATGAATGATTAAAGAACTAAAGTAGGAAGTCCGAAAAGTTGGATTGAAGATGAACATCTTGAAGACGAAAATCATGACCAACCTTTAAATAGGGCAACCTTTAAATATTGCCTATAACGACTGCGTGTATAGCCGTGACATTATCATTCATTATCTGTCGAAATGGTAAGCCACTAAATGTATCCATGCCACAAAATCATGTTGTGCGGCTAAAATTAAACGGCAGAGATCGAGAGGCGGATTTCCCAAGCTTGACCGGATTTTGGCGCTAATAAAAAAATAATGCGCGCAGAACTCCCAATAAAACAGGACCAAAGTATTCGGGCAATGTGATTTGCCTGTCTTTACTTATGGGTCGGAGACCATGACTCTTATTCGATAGTCAGCCAAGAAGATTAGAGTTGCGCTAAGAGAAATAGAACGAATCCTGCTTGGAGGTAGCCTACGTGACCGAAACATAACGAATGGATCCTGAGTAAAACAAGAATAAAAAGACGCGGTGGAAACCATCACACGTTGCAAGTGAAGATGGGCTGGACACATTGCCGGAATGGATCATAGTCGGCGGAAAGGAAAATAGTCTAATAGAGACCACGCTTGAATATGAGGCCACGAGGCCATCCACGTCTATGCTGGGTAGATGATGTCAGGCGACACGGAAGGAGACTGGATGAGGAGGGGTCATCCAGTCTCCTTCCGATCGGCGACCGTGGAAGACATTGGAGGAGGCCTATGTCCAGAAATAGACCATACAAAAGCAGCAATAATGATTATGATGATGATGACATTGGTGACGTTCGACAGGGCGGTAGGGGTGAATCGATGGCGATGAAAGATGGAATGAATATTTACTATTAAATAAAGGAGACTATTTGAGAATAAGTTATTTTTTCTTTGGAAAGCAAGGAAGTATGATAATCGTAAGAAGACCTTTAAGGCGGCGATGTATGTAAATTTCGACGATCACATATTTGGCATTTTTGAACGGGTGTAATGAATTAACTGATGATGTTAGCCACCTGAAAAAAAATATCATAACAAACGGTACCTCTCATAAGTAAAGAGCAATTTCAGATTTTTCAAAAAAGATTGAAAATTTGAGAAAAAATAAATAAATCTGAAAGCTATTCAAGAAATTTTCATATTAGAGTATTTTGGAACAGTCGATCTCA
>JAOPUG010000042.1:3392379-3402884 GCA_027564375.1 Micropterix facetella | reverse complement strand
ATATATATATAATATCAGCCGCTGTTCGTGGATCTTCTAGAGAAATTATACCAAAGTGGTACAGTCTGTTCTCGTCCGTTGGAAGTCCCAAACGTCCACGAAAATTAGGATGTATCAAAAAACGCCCTTGGATTCCTTCTAAGCTGCTTTTGTAAACCGAATATTGCGGATTCCAATTGAGAACGTAAATTCCACAACACTGCGAACATAAGCAAAATATAATGTTTTCAATACATATATATTAGAAATGTTTATATTAGAACTATTTTAAGGTGAAGAAAAAGCTGGTCAATGTTACCAGAAATTAAACAAAATCTGAACCTGAGGGAATGAAGTTTTTGACTGATTTTTAGTCATCCTACGATTACATAATATCGTGCAAAAATTTAAAATATACGAGAGCTAACATATAAAAAGTGATCCTAAGTAACTCGATTTGACTGTAGTAATTGCGCTGCATAAATTCCTTACATATAAACTTACATATAATTTTACTACATGTGGGTAAGATGGAAATGGATTTTTTATGAAGGTAGGGTGATTTAATTTTCAATTTGGCATAGATTCTGTTCGACGTGTCGACCTATCTTTCATTTTATTAGCGGGGACACCGGAGTCAAAGTATACAGAGAGAACAGTGAGCAGAGGGGTACGTAATGACAAACGCCTGTGTTCGCCGTTACGCGGCTCGAGGTTGTGGAAAGTGAACGTGCCTGCGCTGTGTCTTTTTCATAACTCTCAACATTAGAGTTCTCATTCTGCTTATTTCGTTGAAAGGCATAGATGACGCCTATGTATAGTAATCGTATTACGATTTGTGGTAGCCCTTACGACTCGTGACATCGCTCGCTTCAGTTTCAATCTTGTTCTAAGACAAGCTACTGTCTGTATACTGTGCCCGAGTGGCGCAAATACATGTCGTATCTTCAGCGCTCCTACTCAATGTTTGACTTGAAAGGCTGAATTAATTTAAGTTTGGAATTTTCGAGCAGCGGTATTCACTTTCGGAGAAGTTTGTCGAAACAACCCGTTCCTTTTGCTTCACGCTACGCCCTGTAGTTTTATCAGTATACGGGAATGCTGTGTGTATAAAACAAACAGATGGGAAAGCAATGCAAAGGTATGACACAGGTTATGGTCTCACTATAGGAAGATGTAGCTTATTTCTCTACATCCAGACTGCCAACCTACCGATATTCCTTCCAATTTTACGACCGACGACCAAACTTTTCGTATACGAATTTTGTCAATGCAAATGATTGCGGATGTGATCACGCAGTATTATGACCAACACGTCTCTCTTAATTTTATGGCCCTTTGTCTCTATAATTTATGTAGGTATCATAACAATATTACACCTCTGATCCTTAGGTCATGCAAGCTCTAAGGCGAATCTAAGCGTCACGGGGCAACTTGTAGCAACACAGAAGTTAAACAATTTAACACAGGTTATACGGGTTTTACCTTGACAACAAACTCTTGGGTGAACAAGGCCCAAAAAATGCTTGAATTTGTGCTACATATAAGTAAACAGTTCTCGGGGGGCACGACTCCAATGACATTATATACAACAGCTATGTCCGCAGCATACTCGAATTCGCGTCACCCATTTGGTCGCCGCAATACGAGGTGCACAAGGCGCAATTGGAGAGAATTGACAGACGATTCGTCAGACATACCGCTTGTCGTAAACATATCGCTTTCGAGTCTTACAAAGATATATTGCACCGCCTGCATATGTTGTCTCTCGAGGATCGGCGTACCATCTCTGATATAGTGCTGTTGCACGATATAGTCAACGGGGCCGTAGACAGCCTATATAAGGATATTTTCAGCTTCATTATGACCAGCTTTAAAATTGCAGTGCGATCTGTAGTAGTTGGGCGAGACTGGTTGCGAAGCAAGACTGAATTAGTAAATAAAACTTATGGCTACAGTTCTTGTTTAAATTTTTATTTTTTTTTATGAATATTTAAAAATCTTTTATCTATTAGATTATTTAACATGAATTCAAAATGCGTAATATTAAATTAATGATTACGTTTTTTTTTCATATTCCAAAATTTTTGTTTGACTGGTTTAAATTATAAACGGTATTAGCTTTAAGGCCTGTTTCCATTATACACAAATAATATTACATTTTATTTATGCGCTAATCAACCTGGGCTCAGACAGATATATGCCTAAATTTTACTGATCAGGTCAGTCAATTTTTGGGCCACAATGGCTACGTGGAGATGGGATATAATGGCCGTTATGTTGTTGGCCGGCCCATGTTTGCGGAGCAGCTCCTATTTAGGAGCCTCCTCGAAGAGGGACCAACCCGGTGAACCCGCTGTGCGGCTGACTCGGGGACGGGAACTCGGGCATGGCCTGGACTGCTGGCGCACTGCGATTGTAGTCAACGTGTTGCCACTGACAGATCCCTAAAGGAGTTTAGAAGGTATGCTTCTTAAGACAGCGGGGGTAAGTAGGTACATCTAATGCTTATCCATATATATGATAGTGAGGGCCATCCGATCTCGGGTGAGAGTTGCCGAGTAAAGGCCGCCCCGTATCCGCTACATCCCAGTTAGGAATACAGCTTTAAAAGTAGAGGACCGCGCAAGCGACCTCCCGACCTGTGACCAGACGGGGGATCGGAGGAATCTGATTCGCATCTGGGAGTACGGGCGCAAGGATGCCCGCTCGGTTTGAAAATTCTCAGTGCCTCGCGGTTTGGAGATGGATTCGTACGGGCCTAGGTGGAGCTCGATACGTAGATTAAATTGTCATCGTCGATCGGCGTATCGACTAAAGTCTCTGCGTTTCGCCTCGGGGTGATAGAACGAATATATCGGTAAAACGCTCCGGGGTGGACGAGTTTCTCGTAGCAGGCGACACCTCGAGTTGTTCGATAGCGTATATCGTTCATTATATGAGCCATTGTAGTTTTGATATAAAGGCATTTAACATTTTGAATACTCTGTAAAATATATCGATGTAGTAATTGTGTAAGAAGTAATTTTAATTTAGTAAAATATGTAGCACTATTTCAAATACAATAACAATATCGAAGATATTGTTTTGCTTAAATTTTTTGACAAAAAAATATAAACAACTTTTATCTGACTTTTGCAAAATACGAACATGTAATTAAAAGAACGTGTGTCATATGGTTTAAACAGTTTTATTGTTGTCACTATTTCTACCAACATTGATCCTTGTAATACCGGATTAATAACTACTCTAAAACCAAAATAATATACCCGTGTAATTATTGGCACAAGATGAAAATCTTATTGACTTCGGTATACAAATAATAAAAGTGGAATTGTTGGATTACCGTTTGTTGCGAAATAATAATATTATCTCACATTTAGCAAGAACCATTTAAACATTTCATTCAAAGATTAACTAAGTTATTATCTAGATATAATTCTAAACAGCTTCTTATTTATAGACAGGTATAATGGCGATATTATTTGCCTTTCTTTGTAAAAATACTCTAAGAAATATTTTTACATCGACTTTTCTCTTTCAATGATTTTTTTCATATATTTTTTCTTTGTTTACTGCAAAATCGAATCAACCGAACTCAACCAACTAGATAACACTGAACTCCAGATATATTATTTATATTATATTCGTAGATATAAACGTATATTCAAATTACAGCACAATGCGAGTGAAAGAACCGTGAAAAGAACTTCACCGACTGTGTTGGTTGATTGTTGTAAAAATCATGTTGGTTACTGCTGTTTACAAAATTCAGATAGTCTATTTAAAATTTAAATTTTCATTTCAGTATCCAGTGGTAACAAGGCAGTTATATAAGTCACACCCTTCGTATCGTGTGCGAACGACAATGCGCATTTTTTCTTTAAGCAGCGTCTGTGTATACAAATCATACAAATATAAAAATATAACACAAATGCGCACGCATTTACTTCGGCCGCCCATGTGGCCAAGTCTTGAAATCCTGCGCGAAAAATGTTAGTATGCACGATGACTCGAGTAACTCCGTCCGATTTAGAAAAAAATCGGCAATCGATAGTTATTGCCAATGTGCAGAGCCTTAGCCCCTCTGCTGCCCGAGGCGAGAAACGCTGTCTTCCGCTACCGAGGTAGTCACCGAGGCCCACTCGGACGCCTCTTTTATGCAGAAACTCTGGGAAAAAGTCACAAGGGGCTAGGTCTGGCGAATACTGAGGGATGAAACGACATTCCACCCCGGAGAATCCAATATTCAGCATGATAAAATTGTTTCTATTTAGTTCTAAAGCCTCGTGGGCAGTCTTACGGTTGTAGGCTTTGATTAGCGCTATTACATGCAAAGTAACGAAAGATTTATTCATATCGAAGTTTGACGCATTCTTGGGGTTTCCCCTGCCCCAGTTTTGTAGGTGTATTGTTGTGGCACACTGAGGATGTACGTACCGACGGGTTCATGGCTGGAAACCGGTGATAGATATCAATCGAGGACCACTCCGAACTGCAGCCTCGAAGAAGGGTGGTGATTCTGGAAACTGGTGTGTATAACACACATGAGCTAATGGCAGCAACGTTAAATTAAGGGCTATACTTGGGTGAACCCGTCATTCCAAGGCGTTTCAACGAATGTTATCTTTATATCGCCCTGAGATCAAACGTACAGAATATAGACAATACATATCCACAATCAAACTACGCCACTGCCCGTCAGAGTCTAACGTTTTACGACGAGACACTGGGAATCGCCACCCAGCGGGCAGCCTCACCCCTCGCTGCCAGATTAGGTCGGATTTCTCTGTCCACCCGTCTGGTCTCAGGCTCGAAGTCGCTCGTCCAACCTTACCTATCGTAATAACGCGGCATTCCGTAGCTCGGATATATCGTTTTTCCTTAGCGCCCTTTACTTGGTTTGCGACCCGAGATCGGGTGGCCAACAGATCGTTTCTAAGGATAGGTGACGACAGGTCGACACCTACCCCCGCGTTTTAAGAAGCATTAAGCTTCCAGATCCCCTCCCCCGGCAATTCTTTAGTTGAGCTAGGTGGTAATCCGACCAATACATCAACCGTCCAGGGCCGCTCGAGGCGTTACCCCACATCTGACTGCATAGCTGTTTCACCGGTTTAGCCCCTCTTCAAGGAGGCTGCTGGTGGGAGTTGAGCTGTGAGTCAGGTCGACCGAGTTGACAAATTGGCTATATGGCCCGAATTGCACAGCCCCATTAAGCCTTTAATTTAATAGCAGCAGTTGTCTGCGCTAATGGCAGCAGCGGTCTGAGGAGCAATCCAGTAGAAAAGTGGGGTCTTCATGATACCGCGTGTTGTTGACCTTTAAAATTGTCTTCTCGTCGTTGGTCTCCCTTATACTAGGATATACTCAAGGCAAAATATGGCGCGATACTTCATTGTTGTTGCTGTAATAACTTCATTGTTTTCGTTGTCACAAAATCGATTCGTTTACGCGGTGCGCCTGGGTTCAGTAAGGCGGCAAAAATTACTGGCGCCGCGGTGCCGCCCCGGCCCCGAGACGCCTGAAAAACCGACGGAATTGGGTCACGCCTGAAGTCACTTATGGGATATTTCATAGCAGAAGAGCGCTAAATCGCGTAAAGGTCACGATTGCAGAAAATGACGTTGCACGAGTGATATCAACCTGTATAAGCAAAGCGCTTAGTATTTCATTATGTAGAATCACATTGTTTTGAAAACCAGCTGCTTCCAAACTTTTGACGTGACGTCAAACGTATTTATGTTATGTCAATAGCATATAATGTAGGCATCATTTATTATGTCATTTGTCTATTTCTTGTGTTAATGAATATGGGAAAATACGAGTAAATATTTCCATCTCAGCAGATGTGAAATTTAAGAAGTTTCTTTGAACATTGTTATTATTAATTTTTGGCATATTCACTTTCTGTAAAGTCATTGGAGTATTGTCTAATCCAAAAGCTGTGCTAATAAATTCATACTAGCCATAAGAAACTCAGGCGTCTCCTAATGGTACATTCTCCAGACTCTTCAAATAATGAATATTTACGTTGTAATGGGAAATTTCTCCTCCCCTGTAAAAAGGATGATTTTGCTGCATTGCCCATTTTCGTGACATCATTTGAAGATTTTGCCGAATTTCAAGAGCAGTCTACAAATATATGTAACTACTTTCGATTCAACTGATTGAAATTTGTCTGGATGCTTGATTAAGAGAGGAATCTTATGGTATAGTCACGGTTGTCCTACTTCCGATATCTGACACTGTATTTCACTGATGATGTTTACAGCAAATGTGAAGATGCACTACAAGGCCAAAATGTCCGCAAACTTGGACTACAATACGAAAATGTCCGAAGATTTGATAGCCCGTGAACCTGCCAAAATAGACAGCCACACTACAGAGGATGTTTCTACGAGTGAGAAAACAACAGCCGAAGTAAAATTACCGATGATTGAGCTTCTAAAATTCTCTGGTAGCTGTGATAAGTGGCAAGGCTTCTACGACATGCTTATTTTCCTTATTCATGACAATGCGAGCTTGAAGCTGGTCCAGAAGCTCTACTATTTGAAGAGTAGTCTGTCTGGGGAACCGGAACTTCTACTTCGGAACTTAGCTATAACTGAAGCAAATTACCAAGAAGCGTGGCAGTAATTAACTAAACATTTGAAGCGTCTCTATTCTAAAAAAACTATCAACACGGAATCTACCAGTGCGTCGAAGCAGCTATTGGACAACACATCCGCCTGTCTTAAATCTTTATGGAATCTTAACATAAATATGGAGTCTTTAGATCCTATTATCAATTATGTATTTGCATCCAAACTCGATGCAGTTACGCATGTTATGAGAGCATCATGTAAGTCAGAATGTGAGTCCAAAAGTTGACCGACATGGGACAATTTACAAAGTTTTTAGAGAGGAGATTCCGGACATTAGAAATGCTCGATGGAGAAAAGGCTACTCCGAAGGCGACACAAAACTATACAAATTCTAAGCAAGCATTTAAACATAAATCATTTCACTCAGCTGTCAACTGTAATTAGAAAAAGTCTAATACCATTTGCGTGATGTGTTCAGGATTACATTCAATTTATCAGTGCAAGCAGTTTGAAAGTCTGTCTCCAGAGAAGAGGACTGAGTATGTGCAAGCCAATCGACTATGCTTCAACTGTTTGTCGCCAAACCATCCGGTGAGAGCTTGTCACCAGCCAAAGAGTTGTCATCGGTGTGGTAGACGGCATCACACAACGCTGCATTATGCGAGAGGCAGGCATCAAGAGGCAGCATCACCTGCGCTTTTACTTGAAACTTCGAAGGTGGAAAAGCAGCAATAAAGTCATCAGAGCCATTCTTCGATTGAAGAATCTGAATCGAGAGTCGTAGCCCATTTTGCAAAAGAGGGTCTCCAGGGCAATCACAGTAGAGTCTTATTAGCAACTGCCCTGGTTAAAATAATCGTGTCACAAAATGGCTACTCTCATTTAGCCCGAGCGTTAATTGATCAAGGGTCTGAGGCTTTGTTTGTATCAGAGGCAACAGCATATTTACGTATATTTTATATAATTACGCATATCTTATATAATTACGTTATTTGCGTTTTATCATTAATACTAAATTATGCATTTAAAAAAAACTATTGCTGGGAACAAAAAACTTAGTTGTTAATTTACACAAATGAGACCGAAATTATAACACAAAAATTCGTAAATTAAATTTAACCTGTGTTGCTTACTTAAGCAACATGTGATTTGACGGACAGTGCAACGGCTACCCGAGTGAAAGTACATGGTTGGGTTAAAAATTATATATAAAAACGTTAGTAAATAATTATAAAATATAGATACCAAAGAAAGAATACCTATAAAATAGAGTCATACATATGTAGTATATGTACCTATATATAGTGTAGCATATGTATTCACTCATCCTCATATGCCCGTATACGGGCATACATATAGGGACGGATAAAAGGGGGAATGTGGGTGAGAGATAAGATGGAGTACGGTGTGTAGTACCCATTAATATTATGTAGATATTACGTGAGCCTTACTGAGAGCGTCTGGAACTGGCCACTTGCGTTAAATATGTCAAACAAGTAATTCCTATTTTTGAGAATGCAACTGTTTGGCTGTATAATACATTTTATTTTTTACCTCTGATATTTTTTTCGGTGTGACGCCATCTTGAAAATTGCTTACGTGACAAAAATTGTAAGATGGATTAGGGTTGAGAAAATTTTCAATGTATGATTTTTTACAATTTTCGCTATGGTTAAAGTAAACAAGAAAGTTCAGAAAGATTTCAATTAGAATTTGGTGTTGAAGTTCCATCTCGTAGGTCTATGTAGCTATATGTACTTCTGGAATAATTAATACAAACGTGGACTTATTCATCTCCAAGACGATTCACGTGAAGACCGGCAGGCGACAGCGGTAACAGAAACGAAAATTGATGCAGTACGACAATTAATTAAATCGGATAAATAAATTACATCAGCAATTGACAGCAAATTCGTAAAATATTAATAATTGGCATGAGTCAAGTGCAAAAAATTTTGCACGTACACCTGGAAGTTCCGAAGTTGTAAAACGATAGCACCTGATGTTCTAAAACGACAGCGTGTGACATTAGGTACACTGAAAACGAAAGAACAGTCACTGTAGATCGATACGTTAACATTTGCTTGCCCAAATGTTCGTGAAAAGGGTTCTCGCAGCAGCGTACTCCTTCATCACGACAATGCATCCGCCCACTCCGCTAAGTTGACAACGGCGTTTATGAAGATCTCAAACTGATGACACATTCTCCATGAAATTCAGACCTTGCAACCTGCGATTTATTTTTGGTTCCAAAAATTAAGGATAAACTTCGAGGTATGCGGTTCACGACCCCAGTGATAGCGTTCCGAGAAACCATTAAGGAGATCTCTAAAGAAGACTGGGCCAAATGCTTTTCCCGATGGTTTCAAATAATGAAAAAGTGTATACATTGTCAGGGTAAATACTTTGAAAACCAGTAAATACAACATAAACTTTATAAGTATTTTGCTTTATCGGAATCCAGAAAATAGCTTAAGTTTAAAAAATATATTGTACAAGCCGTCAGTAATCAATACTTAAAATATAATTTTCTCTTTTTTGGATGCAATCATTAAGGAGACATTTTGAAATATATATTTAAAAAATATTATCTGCCATTACTTTTGTTTCTTCAGGCAGAAAGTTATACGTTCGTGGATCAATGAAGACATAGCGATTTTGATCAAACGCACAAGACATAAAGGGAAAATTTACTTTGTAAATAGCGATAATCTTGATATTTTAAGTGTCTCTGGTCACTAGCTGGGTGTCGTGGATATAGTTCAGTGCAACTTATAGGAAGAGCTTCCTAAGAGTGAGGATCTTAAGGGCTCGAAATATATTTTTATTTTATTATATTTTATTATATTCAGAAAACTTACAACAGTAATATCATGATAGCCAATACAATGCATATCTAAAAGTCATTTTTAAGTTTTCACAAATGGGTAAATACATTAATAACAGGACTAAATTTTGAATTGTTTTGACATCATGTGGGTGATTAAATAAGTTAAATGTTATAAATTAAAGGTTATTACAGTTAATACAAATGTTATAAATTAAAGGTTATTACAGTTATAAGAGCCATTTCACATTTTTATGCGAGTGATCAAGTTTTAAACGCCTAATTTACCATCATAGGACATGCGTTTACATTGTTGAATAAGTGTTATAACATTCAACAATATGTCGCACTGACACTTAATGTACCACATTTGCAAATACTACTTTAGTTGTTTTGTAGCGATCAATCTTCCGCACCACGTTTAACTGAAAAATGAACATCATAGCGTCACATATCAGATTCATTTTTATTTTAATAAAATTCATCAAATTGACTAAAATAAAAATCCTATATATCAGGCATATAAACTTGTTGACACATAATATACTAGAATGACGATTTTTAATCACATTGGTGTCAAAAAAAAGTAATAACTTCCGCAAATGTCCACGATATATACCAGAGGTTTACCACCGTTTATTGTATTTAATGAAGTGTAATTCCAATCAAAATATTATGTAATGATAAAGTTTGTTCTATAAGAAATATGATTCTGAATTTTAATTGATAATCCCTATATTTGATTACACACACAAAAAAAATAGAAACCGTAATTTTGTGAAATAGCTCTTAAATTGATTTTCCGGAAAATTTAAGGTTCTAATTTAATGTTCTTATTAGACAAGGATAAATGGCTTTGGCAATCTACACTACAAGTCTGCGCTCGGTTAAAAAAATCCATATACAAGAATAATAAAGGATGTTTTTTATAGAGGTATAGAACTTTGGAATGGAATAAAACAAAGATGATTTTTTAAAATTTACATGAAATTTACGTTATTCGAAAGATAATCTTCTGGCATTATAATTTAAATGTGACTTCTGGCATATGACCGCCACGGCTGGCTCGGACGTAGTCTAATCTGGAGGTCCAATTTTCGATGACTTTTTCC
>JAOPUG010000042.1:3313678-3327901 GCA_027564375.1 Micropterix facetella | reverse complement strand
CATATTTATATAAAATAAAATAACTACCTAATAATAAAATTTCTCAGTTATAATTTCTAAGTATAAAAGCAAAGCAGGTCTGTCATTTTTGACGGGTTTACGATATGGTTAATTTAATGTTGTCTATGTCCGGGGTTCATTATTTAATACAAAATGTTTAATCAGTTATAATAATGTATATTCTCTGAATTAAACATGATATTTTCAGTTTCCTCTCTCCTTATTTAAATGAGATTTCGTAAGATTTTGCCGACTCCCCTTCCCATTTTCAGCTCGCGTAAGTATTGGCTACCTCTTTAGTAATAATTATAATCATTTATTGATTCCAGATAACATGAGACACATTATTCGGAAAGGAATTCTTCATAGGTGTTATGCATACACTGCGTATACAATGTAAATAAATAAATTTAATTAACATATATAGTTTGTAGTAGAAGTAAAAATATGTATGGTGGTATATTATAGATCTATTTAATTAAATGATGTAAATTAATGTTGTTTACATACTCCAATAGCTAACTAGTTATGATAATATAAGTATCTAGTTTTAACTAATTTAAACGTGGCTCAAAAATCATAATTTCTTAGGAATTACAAGATTATACTAATTAAACATTAAAATTGAAAATTCAAATAGCTCAGGATTATCACATTATAGTAATTATTATATAATCATTGAAAATTTAAATCGTCATAAAAATATTATGTCTGTCGTCTAAATATATAAACGTTTTAATTAAGTCATGAGTTATTACCGCAATTACCATTACCTCTCGATTTTTTCTAATAGAAATTTGTAATAAACCAAGTCAATGACTTTCGACTAATAATAATGTGCGTTTTAGTAAAGCTAAAGGCCTCACATGTAAATAGGCTAAATAATTAATATATTCATTTAGAATCAGTATTGAACTATCGACGTTAGGTTATTTGTATTAATAAATGTTCAAAAGAAAACATTGAATTACTTAATAAATATCACGTATATGCATTACTAGTTAGTTGTAGCACGACTGAGGCGTTCGTTCTCAAATAGATCACGTTTCGAACGTTAGAGGCATTCATTAAAACTTTGATTAAAAATATGTTGAAAATATTATATTTCATTGCATATAATATGATAATATCTAATTTCTTCCTGCACATGGTTAGTATAAAAACAATAGGACCTGAAAAAATATTGACGTACGTAGCGATCGTAACGTCCGTAGTCGGTTTCAAACACTGGTTTCCATGAGATCACCGAAGCATTCTGTACGAATTGACGCTATTTTGAGGTAGGAGATGCGCAAGCGACTTATGGCCGCGTTATTGCAATAGGTAGAGGACGTGCAAGCGACTTCGAACCTGTAACCAGACGAGAGGTCGGAGAAATCTGACCAAATCTGGTAGTGAGGGCGCCAGGGTCCCCATTTGGCTTGAAAATTCTCAGTGCATTGCGGTAAGGAGTCAGACTCGCACAAGCTGTTGGTGACGCTAGGTACGTGGATCGTCCTTCGTCTTAACTCTCTGAGTTAATCTAAGGGTGACATAATTATATAGTTCGTTGAAACATCCTGAGGTAGTGGGTTCGCCCGTATCTCTGACGCCAATACTGATATTGGAGCTAATTTGTAGCGAATTTATCGTGATCCCTTTGGTTGTCAATCGCACACATTATCGGGTAGCCAACAGATTGTTTCTAAGGATAGACGACATTAGATTAACGTCTCTGACCGCCGTCATAGGAAACGTATATATTTCCAGACTCTTCCAGTTATTCGTCGATTGAGCAGCATGGCCAGTATACTGACTAGTGCTTGGACCGACCAGGTCCGCCCGAGGTTCTCACGCAGATCCGCACTTCGGCTTCTCCAGGTTATGTCCCTCTTCGAGGACGCTACTATATAGGAGCTGAACCGTGCGTCGGGCCGACCAATGGTAGCACAAACGCGGTCAAATGGCTCAAGCTGAACGGGACCGTTTGGATACCGAGTGAGATAGTCAGTCAAGGCACTGCTTTTTATCAATATAAACAAATTATGTCGTATATTTTTAAATTCGCTTCAAATAAAATTTAGAGAGGCGCGCACGCTGGCACGTCCGCCGCAACGCATTGCAAATATGGCATATCATCTTTCACTTCTACGTGCTTACATGGACATTTCGAATTGCCAACGCAGTAATGAAATTCTAAACATGGTCGACAGCTTTCCACAATAAATGACAGTCGCTTGGGTGGGCAGTCTGTCCAGCGCGCAAGTATTATTTTTAGGAAGCGACGGGCGCTGGAGCGATTCACATTTAAATCGGCGTTTAATCGAGTGTTAAGGTCGCGGCTGCCGGCGATTCGATTGATTTCACAGAAAATGTTAGACCGTAGCTTAGGATAATTACATTTCATCATCGGACAAGGTTGGACATTTCAGTACATACTTATAATGAAGGTCGGCGTTGTTCAAGCGTATCGCTATCCGAGGGTTGCAGGGCAGTTTAGGAGTACTAAAAATGTGAGACACAAAAGATGCTTCACAAAAGTTATGTATGGGTACATTTATATTCAACAGGGACGATAAAGTTGTTAATAACAATTTTTTTTTATGGGGGTGATGAAATTTTATGAGCTGTATTGGAATTCTCACATAGTTAAAAATATGAAGACAGGAATTTCTAAAATTCTAAAATTCTGACTAAAATTAGCAAATCAATTAAGTAATAGAAGCGCAGATATTGCAAAACTTTATTTTACACGTCTGCAAAATATTTCAGGTTACCTACATTACTATCAAAATTGGCTTCATTGCCATCAAATGGCTCTGCTTTTCATTTTCAATGTTTATTCATTATACTCATACAACAACGTTACTAGTTCAGCACAGTATTGCTTGCGTTACGTGCATATAGACAGAGCAAGGAATTAACCCGGCTCCTTGCCAGTACCGGTATACCGGGTAGCATCGGACCCCATCACCACATTTACACCGGTCCTCTAATGCTGTCATGAAGCATGAAATACAGACGGGCATGGCTAGATAACCACAATGCTGGGCATGATGATAGCGACGCTGCAAGTTAGTGTCTTAAACCACTGCATGGAGTCACAGACAGAGTAGAGCATCACAAGTCCCTAGACTCCACATGGGTCCGCAGTTTGTCACGCAACCGGCCTGCATTACCTGTGCTGATCATCTCTTTCCGTTCTGTAAAACACCCTTCACTTTCGAAAGAATATTGGGAATTTCATAACAATAGTTTAGGCCCTATTCTAGACTACTCTGTGAACAGTAATGCCCCTACAAGTGTTCAGCTATCAACCTTCCAGATAGCGGTCTCTGAATACTTCTCAGGTGTGTACCCAAAATCAAACCATGTCGACCGGGTTCATAGAGAAAACGCATTCAAGGCAAAACTCCATAGGCAAAAATGGCTACTTTATCGCCAGCTACATGAAGCCAAGATAGCCGAAGATAATGCCCTCTGCCACAGCTTCTCACGCGCATACCGCTCTATACTTAAACTCATACAGAGCGTAGCAAAGCAAAACAACAAGTGCAAAGCAGTGTTTCTTAAATGCAAAAAGGAAGCCCTGTTCGACAAAAAAATATTTTAATTACAGCAAAAAGGTTTGGTCTGCTACCCCGGGCATAATCTAAATCCCGGAATAAATGGCCGGAGATTGCTTTTCGACCCTATGCGGATCCAATGCGGTCCCATATATACAGGCTACTCCGGATCCCGATGGTATTCCTTACTAAGTGTATAAAAAGTGTTGCTGCAATATTTAGGATCTATCTTCCGACACATACGTAGCAGTGCAGTCCAACACAATTTCGGCAGAGCGACAGTCATCTTAATTCCGAAGGTCCCAGTTTGCACCGGACCAAAAGATGCACAGCCAAAAATTTGGCCACAGTATCTGTTGTGGCCATATTTTTTTGCATAGTCCACACGAGGATGAGAGGATTGATGCACCGGAATGAGTACCTTGGAGTGTCAGTAGGAAAAATTTTCATGTGTAATGTCTCAGGCTGCCCGAAGCACAATTCTCTATTGGCTGCTGCCATCTAAGATGCGAGACAGCACGAACAGCATATGGTGACTCGGATCTAGAGAACACATTTGGGTCAATCCGACAGTCTCCTCCACTTTGCACTCCGCTGGTACAACTTCCCACCTGTTGTGGGTGACACTGTAACCTCCTACTAACTCTGACGTTCCATGTCAAAACGCAAGAATGGACTACCAGCTCTATACCATATTCAATTGGCCTATTGCTTGGCTGATGCCTCTCTCCGAAGATATTTAATATCACTTTCAATATCCTGCTGGAAAGCCTGACCCAGTTCGATAAGAAGTTACCCTATTCGCTTTAAAACGGACGGTCAGTACACCTCGTCGTGCTTCGCTTTTGCCGACGACCTGTCCTTCATCACCAGGAGCCCCAAATAGCTTTCTCTACTGTTACAGAAAGTGGAGCTATTCAATGACTGGTCAAGTTGTATAAGGGTGAAGCCCTCCAAATGTTTTAGCCTTGGACTCGCCCGTATACACAAAATTCACTTCTTATGTTGTTCATTTCAGGTCCTTGGATTTATGACAACTATCTAACTTCTCATTTGTCATGGCCATTTCCCACTGTCCCATCTGAATGGATCTTAATGGGACCGTGTAGCTTTAACTTAACGATCTCTTTGTCTATTATTAGGTCGGCCCAAGTCATAGTTCAGCTCCCATCTGATAACCTCCTTAAAGAGCACCTGTGAACACTGCCTGCGGCTGTAACCTGCAGTCGTTGACAGTTGGGATCGGAAGTGCGGATCCAGGGGAACACTTCAGGCAAATCTGGGCGGTTTGTGTTTGTGCACAGCTTCGTGCAGTGTAAGCCAAGTTATAACTGGGCGGCTTGTGCATACGCAACTTGGTTTACATATATCGCTCCATTGATATTTATATAGGCAGTGCTCACTACGGCGAATAACCGGGGGAGTATGGAAGCATAGCTTCTTATGATGCGGGGGTAGATGTTGACCTGATGTCGCCTAACCGTACAAATGATCCGTTTGTCACTCGATCCCGAGTGAAACTGACGGGCAAAAGGAGCCTCGGATCCGCGATAAATTCGAGTTACAAATTACCACGCCCATCAGGTAGAGGCCATGCAAGCAACCTCGAATCCGTGACCAGACAGGAGGATAGAGAAATTTGTCCAAATCTGGCAGCCCAGTGCCTCATCGTAAGGCATCAGAGTCGAACTCTGATGAGCTGTTAGCGTAGTTGAATACGTGGAACATCAACGTCCACAAAGTCTTTGCATTTAATCCCACGGAAGAAAGTACGATCTATATCTTTATTACTTTCTGGGGTGATAATTTCGCCCGTTTCATTGACACCTCCAACTAACCCCCCTGTATGCACTCGTGACAGCTAGTTTAAAATCTTGGTTGTCCTTATTCAAACCGGCTGCCCCTCGACGCTTCAGATCCAAACACTACTTTGGGCTACCTCTAAAACTGCCCTCTGCTTTATGCCAACTCCAGAATAACCAAAACTTCAATTATGTCAGATTCTAAGGATCAGGTAATAACGAAGCACCAGTAAGTGGCCGTAGTAAATCAAATGATCTAAAAGCTCGCGTAGACTTCCACAAAAAGTTTCTTTCTGGAATCAGCCAGAATGGCACTGGTCAGGGGTATGGCAGAACAACCATGTACGATTTGGACCCAAAAAAAGTCCCTCTTGTAACTAGAGTATGACCTGTTGGCCTAATGGGACATGTGCAGCTCGGGCCATATATCCATCTTGTTACACTCGGTTGGCCCAACAGCTCAACTCCCATCCGGCAGTCTCCCTGAAGAGAGACTAATCTGGTGAAACACGCTTTGCGGTCGGACCTGGGGTAACACCTTGGGCGGTCCTGGACGGTTGATGTATTGGTCGGTTTACCGGCCTTACTCAACTGACGAATAGCGGGGGACGTCTAGTTGCGTAATGCTGCTTAAGGCGCAGGGGTAGGTGTCGACCTGACGTCGCATACCCTTAGAAACGACCCGATAGCCACCCGATGGGTGATATTCGCCGAGTAAAGAATGCCAGGGGTCTGCGATATTTCCAAGTGACGGAATGCCGCATTGTTACATCAGGTAGAGGTTGCGACAGCGACTTTGAGCCTGGAACCAAACTGGTGGATGGAGGAATCCATCTAAATTTGATAGTAAGGGAGTGAAGCTGGCCCGCAGGGCAGCTTGCTCCCCAGTGTCTTGCTATTTGGCGTTGGTTTCTATCAGGCAGCGGGGGGCTCATCTCGGGGAGATATAGCGATAAAGTTCATTGACACGTCTCAGGGTGACGGGTTCTCCGGAGTAATAATCTAAATCCAAAGTTGTTGGACTTCAATGCCGGAATGACTGGTTGGACAATACTTGTGGACTTTTGCATTCCTCCTCCAATGAGGAAGGTAATGTTGTATAATGACACCAGTGATGCTGAAATTTTATTTAAATTCCTTTCAGCATTGCCAGACTAAGGACCAGCTATGTATTTATTTAATTTGTATTAGTGGTCTTTTGAGATATTTGATACCCATAGAACAGTAAATTATACAATAGAGTTGTATTGTATCTGGAGGGACAGCTGTGCATCTGAGACTTTCAGGGAATTGATACTGCTTAGAGATCGAATCGACCTCCAGAACCCAATCCAAAGTTTTCTCGATTATTCAGAAAGGTTTTGTAGTGGAATGTTTTTTGTATTTGGAGCCATTACGCACAAACAATATTGGTGGTTTGGAGAGTTCTGTCAGACCTGTATTGGCACGAGCCACTAAGAGGATAATTACATTGCGAATAACAGCAAGAACTTAGTCATGGCAGTAAGTATATTGTACTTTATCTAAAGCCGCCTTGCAAGCAGCTAAATTATGTCTAGCTGTGCAAGGGGTATTGCTACTAAGAGGGCATGAACTATCCTTTGAATAGCTCCAACGAGCGAGGGTACTGGGGTCTGGAAGTGTACGCTGAAAGGCATTTAAATAAAATTTCAACATTACTGGATTGGAGGAGGAATGCAAAAGTCCCCAACTGTTGTCCAGTAATTCTGGCATTGAAGGCCAACAGCATGAGTCATACTGTTGCTGTCGTAATTTCCATGAAAGAGGGACTTTTTTAGGTGCACATTACTCATGGTTGTACTGTTATACCCCATACCAGTGGGTAGTTAGATACCTTAACCTATCTATCCTTGGAAACGATATGTTGGTCACCCGATCTCGGGTGGCAACCCGAGTAAAGGGCGCCTCGTATCCGCGACATATTCCAGTGAGGACTTGCCGCTTACCTAAGGTAGAACGTGCAAGCGACTTCGAACCCGCTACCAGACGGGAGGTCGGAGAAATCTGACCACATCTGAGTGTGAGGGCGTGAGAATGCCCTACTGGGCATGAACATTCTCAGTGCCTTGCGGTGAGGAGTTGAACTCTCATGGGCTGAGGTGGAACTGGATAAGGGGATCATTTTCTTCCACAAAGTTCGTCAAGATGAACGCATAGGAGAAAACGATAGAGTTCGTTATAACGTCCATGATCGGTGAGTTCGCCCATAGCATGTGACACCTTCCAATAACCCCATACTAGTGCCATTCTGGCTGATTCCAGCAAGAAACCTTATGTGGAAGTATACGAGGGCTTGTAGATCATTTGATTTACTATTGCCATTTACTGTATGCTTCTTTATTGCCGGATCCTTAGAATTAGTCATTGTTTACATCTGTATGAAATCTATTTGGTGATTTCCTGTCTATAGAAACATAATTGGTTGTATTCGCTTGCACTCCTGCTTGCACTCTTGTACACTCTTGCCTTGCTTGCTTTGTGATTTTCGATTAATGATTATGTGCAAATTAGTGCACATATAAGACATATGAAAGTCTAAATAGATCATTTCCTTCTTAAACTTTTGCATCCATCATACCTACCTTCATAAACTTTCATTCTTCCATTCTTGCTTGCGGACTCGTTTATTTGTAATCAAAAATTTTCCTAGCGGCCAGAGGTTTGTGACTACAGACCGCGGCTACTGAGTTATTGACTAAAATACTGACTTTGATATTGACCCCTTTTTTACGAATATAGCTGCCATAAGGAAACAGGTTGTGGGACAATTTTGTGGTTACCAGGCTTAGTGTTCTTGTTATTTCTACTGTCAGTAGGTTTAAATGTACAATATTATCAGTGGTAACTTGTAAATGACTTCAAGTGTCCATATAGTTGATTACATAATTATTGGCTGTAAGTTATCCATAAAAAAATAAAAGGAAATAAAATAAATAAAATAACTATTCAATAATAAGTAGCTGTTATTAGACCTAAAATTTCTCTTTTAAAAAAATAGAGATGTTTTAGAATTTTCTAAGGTTTAGGGAAAATACTCTCTCAAGCGGACACCAGCTCGTACTTGCTATAGATGTTATTAGTTCATGTTTTACACTCGAAGGGAAAAGGTCATCTCCGCTTGGCTACCATGACGAGGCAAAGGCAAACAACATAACAATGAATGAACCAACCCCATTAAAAAAAAAAAAAAAAAAGAGAAACGTTGACGCGGCGATGAAAGCCTTGGCATTAATCACTAACAATGAAATTAATTTAATTAAATTTAAAACCTAAACAAATCACATAAAAAACTCACCGGAGGAAATCCATCGCGTTTTTCTATCAACGAGCCTAAACAGTGTGGCTTCGTTGTATGACAGGTGTGTGCGCCTTCCTTTTGTATGTATGTTAATTTGTAGGAAAATGTCAACTGCTCATTTTACTAATACATCCCATAGCTATAGATTATATTCTAATAGCGGTAATCTGAAATAACAAAAGAAAAAAACTGCTCACATTCGCAAAACATCTGATAGTGAGAAGTGCATGACACATGCATAAGTGTTCAAAAATGTGTAGAATGTAGGATAATTTCATCTCAGAATCTAAAAATGACTGTCCTTGGCCATATTATTAGACGGACAATGCGTTTTTAGTACTAATATGCAATAAGTCTAACTTTAGTACTAATATGCAATAAGTCTAACTTTACATTGCTTACTTAAATATACTGGCCCAAATTTGTTTCTTCGTCCCGAATAACTCCCGCACATATGTCAGATGGATGGTGACAAGAAGTGTCTTCGTTTGGCATATTTGTTTGAGATTTTACATACATGGTCGCCTTAAACCGAAATCCCTTTTTTACTTTTTATATATATGATTATTTAGCTATTTATAAATGACCATTTAAGCTACAATTTTAGATATTAGTCTGCTAGTATAATTTGATAATAAAAATATTGCCATTTCATATAATATAATCAAAAAATATATTTTTTAATTAAATTACCGTCAACAAATGTCAGTTGCGATCGAGGGCAGATCTCAGATCAAGGGCTTACATATTAAAAAAATGTTATGTTGCATAATTTATAACTCCTAGATTGTTATTTAGTATATGTATAGAATTTAAAAGTTTCAATAACAAGTTAGCTACACCAAGGAAACTTTAGGAATTTCATTATTCTATGCAATAAGATCCGTTTCTCATAATTATGATTTGAATAGATTTATAACTTCAGCAAACAACAGTGATTTATTATTAATAACCATAAACATGAAGAAGTAAGCAATGTATTAAATTTGACAATATTGAAAACTGCATATTAGTACTGAAAATGCACCGTGCATCTAATATTAGGACCAGGGATAGGGGATATTGCCACAGGGCGAAATTTAGAGTGTTATCATATGAAAATCTGGACAAAGAAAATGGCTAATCAGATTACAGATATCTAGAGAGATTATGAATTGCTAGTAGGCACTATCACAAAAAATGGTAATAATAATAAAGAATAGTGCCCATAAAATAATACAGTACAAGCTCGATAACCCGCTGTTCAGTAATCCCACAACTACTATAATCGGCCAATTTTTCGACCAGTTTCAGACTCAGTAGATTGCTCTAACATCCACCGTTACGTTTCTCATAAACTGCTGTCTCTCTCCGACGCTATAAAGCGCAACTGCCATGCACGCCAACCAATTCACTATAAATGAGATGTAAACACATAAGAGTCGACAGTAAGTCCATCTCATTACTGCCGAGCCCTCTTTGCTTTGTGTGTGACGAGAAAGCAGCAAATTTGACTCGCATTGCTTGTTTTCAGCGCACTTTTTTGACACTGCGTGGACTATTACATGTCGTCATTTTGTAGCGCTACAAAGAGCATGAGATCGCTTAATTTTTGAGAGAGCAGATTTAAAATGTGCTCTCTCGGAGATGTATGCATTTAATTTTGACAGACGAGCATTCAGTAGTGGTCAGCTATTTTGTTTTGGAGCGCTACAGTGCACTGAACACAAGCATTCTGCCCTATGATGTATCGGCACCGTGCTATTCGCTAAAAGTAAACATAGTTTATGTTGCCATCGCTATGTCCAAAATGGTATGATGTAACCCAAATATGTTATAATATCACCGTAATTTTAGACAGAGCGAGGAAGATATGGCGCTCTACGCGCCCACTGTAGGAAAGAAAGAGATAGAAGTCTTTTTTAATCTGTCAAACTTTTGGAGATGATGCCGCTCTCAGCCGATACGAAACATCGTGAAAATTGAATTTGTTTTAAAGGTGTTTGATTAAATCACCAACCACGAATAATTCAAAGAGAAAGTCGATTTTTATCATACGATAGCTCATGTGTTGATGTGAATCTGTGTTCAGTACAATACGCTTCCAAAGACAGATGATTTCCACTATAGGAAGCGAGACCGTCTCGACCAATCACATAGTTTTATTAAGTAGCGATCCATCCATTGAACGCAGACTCCTCTCAACAGCTATATTTTGACAGGTGTTGCCGCTAAATTGTCCTTACATCTTGTGGATTTCAGTACAAATCCGATAATGAAGCACGACAGTGAATAGCTACAATGAGAGATGATACATCATAAGGACTGTTTAGCTCCTTTCGCTGATAGGTTTTGAATTGGTCCATTCTGACTCCTGACTAGGGTAGAATGACCTTTGCTGTACTTCGGTGTTTTAAATTTTGCATTCCATCACCGCTCAGTGTCTATAAGAACGAATGCCGCAACGGAAAGATTTCTGACTAAAAATAGCATCGTTTTTTACAATGTATCTACTGCATGAATCCAAACGCCAGTAACCATATCCACCCAGTTCAGTAATCTGCCAGTGATTAAATTATCGAGCATGTACTGTATAACAATAAAAAACTATTACCATGTGAAATTTCTACTGTCGAAACATCGAGAATTTAAAATTTAAAGAGTCGTGAGGGAAGAATTGTTTCTGATACTTAAATACTATTAGAACGCTGAAAAATTAGGAAAATATTATGTAAAAATAAGAAGTTTTGGATTTTGGGACAAATTTACTCATTTGAATCAAGTTAGTTTCTCTCTCAATCTATATCAATAAGGTTGTGTTAAATGTATGTGCAAAATTACATTTTGTAAAATATCGACTAATTACAAAATTTTATCTCCTAATTAAGCCTGATGAAATACTAATTACTAGAATAAAAGTAACGAAAAATATTTTTTGATGTAGCTTTTTTTCAGGTGTCCTAAATTTTCTCTTGTGCTATGTGCACCTCAGAATAATTGATCAGTGTGCATTTGGTCTACACTCGATTAAAACACTTTATTCAGCAATGTATTAAAAGAACATTATTCTTTTGCCTCGCCAATATGGTCTCACCATTATTAAGTAACGGACTGCAAAATATCCCAAATAACTTATTAATCGCTATTTAAATTTCGAGACCAAAACACTATTTAAAATATATCCACTATCTTATTGGCGCAATTTGCATGATACCCTATGCCCTTATAAAATAATGAATGGCATATTCGATGCCTTGACCTGGTGGATGATATCAATATTAACGCCCAAACGAGAACCATGCAGAAATGCCATTTTTCTATTGCAATGTTTTTTATTATTTTATTATTGATGTCAAACAACCGTTCATACTGTTTCACTTCATAATTTTCCAGTGTTTTCAATTTTCGCTTCGCTGTGGTCAAATTACAAATCTCTTTCCAAATTGTATCACCTATCTGTTACTACAAATCTAGAATCTTGGTTGGTACACAACTAGATGATGGTCGTGACTGAAGCCCAATTTTAAACATGAAACTTATCAGGGGGAAAACTCATGGGTTGTCGAACTTCAGCCTATATGATTATTTTCTTGTATGTATGTATATTAGGATGTTCAGGTTAGTCTAAAACTACTACTTGAACTGATCATATAAACCATGAGATCCAATGTGCCACTCCTCTAATGACACCTCAATGAAGAAGATTTACTGTCTGGAAGGAGTTCAAATGTTACGTCAGAGATTAATCTCATGACATCCCAAATATCCTGCTGTTTTTTGCACTGAGAGAACAAGCTCTCCAAAAACTATGCGTGGTTGATAGTGACCCGTTCAATGTTACAATAAACATGATAAGAGGAAAAAAATGTATATGTAATTCGAATAATTTTTAGTTCATGAAACCAAAATTTTCTTTAATTTTACACTTTTGAATTCACCATTAGACAAGGATTAATGCTTTTGTCTAAGCAAACATATTGTGCTTTATTTTGCAAATGCAAATTGTCGATATGAATGAATCTTTCATTAGTTTGCATGTAATAATATGTATATATAATGACCTGTTTCTGTGTATATATATCGCCTGTTATACGATTATATCACAAATAATTTTATCGACACAGTTCACGCATTATGCAATAGATAGCGCTGTTAGCGCGACTAGAGGCGATTATATATTTCAAATAAATCCTAATGTTAACAATGAGTAACTTATTATATATATTAAGAATAAAAAAATGGAGTCAGTTGGGACTCGATGCTCTTCCACAAAAGAGAAAAATTTTATTGTCTGGATACAAAAATCTTCATTTTATTTTAGTTCAAATATCAAATAGTATGTCATGTGTAAAATTAAATGAATAATTAGTTCAGTGAGATTTTGTTTTTCAACCAACATCATGGGGTGAGTTCCTTATTATTAAGTTTGATTTTTTTCTCCCGCTTCAGCGCCATCTATATGCACCTTTTATTAACTGAGTTTTCCGTGCGCCTGGTATAGCACCCGGTCGTTGAATGCGTAATCCATCTGCATAAGAGCTCCAAATATGACATTCTAAATGAAATAGACCTCCTACAGACGTATACTGATTCTTAAGTTTTCCTATTTTGGCAGAGGCGGCAGCTGCAAACTTGACTGACTTGAAATTAAAAAAACTGTAGGTCTTACAGACCATAAAATCAAATGGGCTCTGCGCATTGGCCATAATTATCGATTGGCAAAAGATTTTTTTTAAATCAGACGTAGTTTACAAGTTATCTTGCATAGTAACAAAACCTCACATGATTGTAAGACTTCTTCGCCCTCCTTGAGGTGGGCCGAAGTTAAATTGTGGCATAAAGGTTCTATACTTTAGGTCGCTTATTCATTTATTTCTTTTTCTATTTAACTTGATTTTTTTAATAAATTAATTTACCAATTTGCCTACCTATGTTTATTTCGAAATTATGAATTAATTTTCTCGTTAAAAATGTTTTCAATAAATAAATATGTTATCTGAAGTTTGGACAGTTTTATCATTTCTCTAGACTTGTTTTGTCATGTTTAATGTTACTCTGGGGATCTATCTTGTTGGCAATACATTTATTATCTAGATAGGTAGCTATTCGCTGAATAATATCGAAGCAGCAAGACAAATGAATTGCAAAATATCAATTTCAACGCAGCCTTCATCTTATCATTAGGTATCTATAAAATTTCCCATAGCATTCTTGGTTTTCACATTGTACTCTATTCCAGTCTTCTATAGATTATAATTGCAGATTAGCAATCATACCTGCTATATCTTCGCTCTAGAAGCTGCTGCATGAAGCAGAAATGTCGTATATTACAATTTTTTTTTTTTTGTTTTTGCGCCAGACACCTCCCAGAATAAGACCCACATGGATTCGTTCTTATGAGGCGTAAGGACAGCAGGCAAAGCGCACAGGCTCAGCAAACATCACAGCACGTACTATCCATCGCCCCAAGACAGGTGTTAATGTGGTGATGTATTCTTTTCGAAATAATTCCTTTTCGCGTCTATTCTTATATTTATTAAAAAAAAAATTATGAAAAAGAAGTAACGCAATTTATATT